>WWPM01024278.1:6910-31273 GCA_023279145.1 Glomeris maerens | reverse complement strand
TATTTTCCAACAATTTTTTCCTCTGGGGTTATGTGAAGGACATGGTGTTTGTATACCCCCACTTCCAGATGAGTTGAAGCAGCAAATTTCGGCTGCGATCGACTCCATTGATGAGGGGGTTATGCTGGCGCGCGTGTGGCAAGAATTGCATTATCTGTTGGATATGATATCTGCCGTGTGACACAAGGGCGCCCATATTGAACATCTGCGAGGAGCCAAATGAAACCTGGAGAGTTTCCTTGAAATGTGATACCGGTTTTATTCGAACAATAGTCGCCCTCGAACAATACTCGCCCTCGATTAATACGCGCAGCAAAACCAGGAAGTTTGCAATAATACCCGCCCTCAAATTTCTCCAAGATGACCAGTGCCAAATCCAAATTTTTGGCTTCGCTTCTCTAAATTTACGCCGGCTATATTGTGCTGTGTTTTCAGTACTTGTATACTCACAATGTGGTAAAAAAATGTTATGGGATCTGTTGAGTATCCAAAATTTGGGTAATTCAAGATATCGTCTTCTGTTTTGAAAGGGAAAACATCTTTATCGGCTAACACCCTTACGGAAAACAGGGCTAAATATGAAGTGTTAATTATGAAGAGGAACACGTTAAGCGCTGTCAAAATCCATCTCGATGACAAGTTTGGACCTTGCTGCCATTCCGCTGTAAAAACCCGGAATTTAAAATTAGTTTTTCATTCATATATAGTACTTAAAAAAGAAAACAATTTTCTACGCGTTATACTCTGGAATCGTATGAAACTGTCGAGAAACAAAAGACGCAATGCTCTCGGCATGCTTTTCGTTTTCAGTCGCGGGTTATGTTTCAGTGAAGGGCTTCCGTCAAAAATCGCCAAAAGACATAGATTAATTCCCAAGATGAGTAGTATTGACGTGAACCATACTCTAGGTTTGAAAATAGAGATAACTGATTCAAGCGTCATGGGTTTATGGACTTTCCTCGCAAAAACTGTCATCCCATCGGAATATATTTTGGGCAAATAATTGTAATGAGGTTCATACATTGATATATAGTAGCTAATATGCACATCATATTCCTGCATTGAGTACATTAAAACATTATTGAAATTCAAACTTTTGTAAAATATTTCACATTAGGAGTTGATTTACTGAAAATATATAGTGCAAAGCCAGCTGCTCCACTTTTTTTGCTTTTGATGCCAGTTCCGTTATCTGCAAACTGGTACTATGTGGTAAATGTACAAAACAATAAATATCAATTTTCCAGGCAACCACAGCATTAATTGCTAAATATCCCAAGATTCTTTGTGCATGATTGTGTACTTTGTATAATACTTACCTATATTTCAAGTATGTACTCATGTAAAATGCCACTTCGCCAATTAATCCAGTGATTGTCCCATTTTTTTCATCCAAAATACCTGGGATCTGGAATTGCATGTTTCAGCGAAGTAGATACTTGAACGAAATATATTTGGGCATCCATCATTTAAGACCATGCAAGAATGATTCTAAAACTCGATTTCGTTTTGCTTGAGTTGCCGTACATATGATAAAGTTAACCGAATAAGCCAAGTAATATCAAGAGCACAATAATGTTTAGTTTTCCTGATGTGTTTAACTACAGTTTTTCTTAAAACGTTTCGAAAATAAATGGAAGGATTTTCTTTCTATCTTGAGTGTCATGTCGCAACAAGTCTGTTTTGTAAGTCGACCTGTATCCTTTGTTTAAGATTTAGTCGTACTAAGAACTGTAATTAAACGAATCATTAAAAACTAGAGACCAAAGGGCTTCTGTTAGTTTGGTCTATTCAGTTAATTGCATCTTCAAAAAGCGGAGTGTAATCACGGCCCCAACTCATGCAAAGTGAAATCAAACTTTTGAAGTCCTTGTTGCATCGCCTTAAGATCAAATAAACCTTCTACCTTCAGTAGAGAACACCTTAGTGTAACAATTTGTAGAGCCCCAAAATAATTACTTGAGTTCATTTCCTTCCGTAAATCTTTATTCTCAAGAATTTTGTTGGTCTGGATTTCCTTGTAAGGCAACAATTCCCACAAATGTGCACTTTGACGGTGCACTGAGTAAAATGTGACATTCACCTGCTCCACAATTCCTTGTATCTATTGATGCAGAATTACGTGATTATACATTCATTATTATATACTACAATTTGGATTACATTGTCCGTTGGAAAGGTTTTGTACAGATGCCTGGTAAACGGCAAAATTATTTCAAGTTTGTAGTTGGAATTACACAGAGTCCCAAAAAAGCCCACATTTTTATTTATCAATCCTTTGTAGAAATTCACCAAATTTGGCAACAATATACCTGAGTATATTTGACATCTTATCGAAAAATTTCAGCTCAATCGATCAGTTAACACGCCTGCTGTGAATACGTTATATTCGTTGTTCAAAAATTTTGCGTGCTTTCATTTTGCTCAATGCTTCCTAAACAATTTTGTATTGCCTAGCAGCACAAGCACGCTAATTTAATACCAAAGTATAGCAATTGTCGTGTACTTTATTAACAAACATTCGAGTCAATAATATTATCTGTAGAAATTTAATTAAGAAGCTAACTGAAGCTGCGAAGTTCCCGCACCGTTTACACCGTCAGATACAGCGTCCATTTTTGTATGGAAAAAGTTCGATTTCAGTCTGATCAATAATGTCTAATACTGTAGAGGCCTTTGATTTCGCGAGCATTTAATTTCGCGAAAACAGACATGTAAGCAAGTTCGCGAGCCTTTGAATTCGCGATTTCTTGCGCCTCGTTTCTGATTGGTCAATCGGGGCATAAATTGACCAATCGCAAACTAGAGGGTGCCGACCACAAATGTAAGAGCCATACTGTATGCACGTGTTACTGTGTACTCTTGCATCGTTGCACAGCGTAGCATAATTGTAAAACTATAGAACCATTTTTTACTTTGGGGAAAAAAAATTTGCATGGCCTCAAATTTCGCAATTTCAAACCATTCGCGAAAATTAAAGCCTCGCGAAAAATACAGCCTCTTCAGTACTCAGGATTCGAATTTAGTCAGAGAGACTGATCGAAATATGGCAGTTGCTTGGCGAAGGGCCATGGAAGCGGGTGCACCATTCTCAAATCGAAAATTGATTGCTAAACATTTGTCCCATGGTGTGCTTTTGTGTGCCAAGGAACAGGAACGCTGAATGGAATTGTGGTACAAGCGTGAGACTTAGGCTATACGTGAAAGAAGATAGATTGGAGTGGAAGAGGAGGCCCAATGGGAGGCAAGAAATAAAATATCTGTAGCTAAACGTTTCAAAATGTACGGATTATGTAAGGGCAATGCATGGGTAAAAGCCCATTGTGGGTGGGCTTCACATTTATGGCAAGACGTAAGGGTCAACGAAGGCAATAAAGCAGCACTTGGGAAACGTCGTAACAGTGATGACGGACCATGTTGCGCAACTTCGCACATGGCCACAACGCATGGGGCATGGTACCATAAAGTATGGCACCAAGTCACCACATGTTGATAGAAAGGACCCATGGTCACAGGGGCGTTTCACGACTCGGGACACGGAAGTTATAAAAGCGAGTGAGAATAGAAAGTCCGGGCTTATGGTTTTGTCTCGCTTGACTGTTGCGAACTCGCTTGTGTTTTGGTCTTTACTGTTACTAACTGTGCGCTGGTATTCAATAATGGAATAAATAGCTGTGTGTCCCTACTGACAACAATAATCGAACCTTACAAAACGAACGCAAAAATGGGTTACTGATCATAATTGGAAGAATGCTTTAACTGCTAATGAAGGTCAAATTGATTAATTAATATTTTCTTGTTCAGAATTGAATGCTACATATTTTGGCGTATTGCGCACTTTCAACAGATATCTGCCATTATTTATGTATTTCCCCACACACACTTCTCCGAAATTATGAAACACCCTGTATAATTAATACCCAGTGACTTGTTTCCACTGGAAGAATCAGTACTTGATTATTTCCAATTTTTTGATATCTTGCAATGTACCCCGGAAGGCATCTTCCGACAATTATGATATTTGACTTTCTTTGATAGTCCAACTCCTGTATCTGCAAAAATACTCCAAATATTAATTCTGAGATCCTCATTCTTATAAAACTCAAACTACGAGGGGTGTTCCGGCTGAAAGTTTCCTATTTCTTTCACATGGAAACCTTATTGCTATGTAAAATACATGACAGCAACATGCATGACCACACACGTTTCACTATTTTTCGGCATAGTCTCCGCTGCCGACATTGAGACATTTGTCGTAGTGTGTAATCAGTTCGAAGACATTAACCACTCTGGTGCCCTGCTCCACTTCAGCATCGTTTTGTAAGTGACATCCTGAGAGTGCCACTTTCAATGCAAGGAACAGGTGGAAGTCTGATGGGGTAAGATCCAATCTCTCATCGGACATCCACCTGTTCCGAGCATTGAAAGTGGCACTACCAAGACAATTCTGAGGTGGAGCAGGGCACCAGAGTGGTTAATGTTCGGAAAGTATGGGTACGGTCCATACTGTACAAGCCAGGATAGGGCCCTTGCAATTGTCCGATTAGATTGTGGTTTGCGGTCAAACGGCCGCACGGAATAAAATATCACACGGATTTAGTTTCTATAACCATCAAAAAGGTGGAACTGTTGGTTAGTGAGGTTTACATGCACTGGTGGAATACAGTGGAAATTGAGGAATGTGGATAATGTAGGAAAAGATTTATTCCAGAAAAATGACGTGGTGTATTTTTGCAGACTGTGGTTACGTGTATAGATTGTTAAGCAACGCAAAGGTTATGTATGACCATATTTACCTTAGATTTTGCAAATAGCACTTTTAAGTTCTTGGGGTTCAATAGTGTGATTACAATTGCCTTTACAGATGGCATGTTGCCCTCTTCGAAAACCTTTGCATCTTCTGCCTTCAATCCCTTTTTGACAACTATTAATGCTACTCCGTACACGTGATGATAAGTTAAAAGCACTCTCTTCCACTCTTTTGCAATTATTTCTTTATCCAAAAATTACAAACAAGTATACTTATTAAACTTTGACATTGTTTCGATTGTATTTAGTGCGATGCAAACAAAACATTCTATAACGTTTATTGTTTAGATGTACGAGGCATGTCCACAAAGTAGGAGTACTGTTGCCTTCTTGTTCTTGGGGATTCCCCCCCCCCCGAAATTTGGCAACACTGGAAAAAAGAGATGGTGGTAGTAGAATTCTTTGAGGTTGGGTGGGGTGGGGGGAATATAAAAAAAGCCTGTGACACAGCTCAAAACCTGCATAGAACGGATGGGCGACTACGTGGAAAAATAGCTTACATATATATTAACAAAGTCCTGTAATTGTATTTTAAATAAATCGTCTATTCAAAAATATAAAAATCGAGTACTCTTACTTCCTGGACTTGCCTCGTACGTGCTGGTCAATTAATACATAATTGGATATGGAAGTTTCTCTTTTTTCTCCCTGTATATCGATTGTGCAGTTTATTTGAACCGCAGTGTGACGACTGTGTCACATTTAAATTGATATTTCTATAATTTTACTTGCCAAATTTCGGTTCAGTTACAAGAAAAATATAGGGCAATCTCCATTTCTGAGCTTGTTTTGCTATTGCTCTTATAACGCGTGTGGGAGTTAGTTTCCTCTCTGCTCTCACTTCGTTTCCATTATGAAATACTGTCACTTCTCCAATTATACTTCTCTGCGTTGGAATTTCTAAAGAATATAGACCTATTAATTCTGGCAACTTGACGGTGAGTTTTCGGAATCGCAGGTGATCAGCAGAGGCTATTATACAGGGTGGCAGAAAAGTCTTGTCTGGTTATACATATTTGTCATACATCGGATACATGTGTCACCAAATTTGGCAACAATATACCTGAGTATATTTGACATCTTTGTGCAAAATTTCAACTAAATCGCTAATTAAACACACCCGCTACGAAAGAGCTCTATGCAATATTTAATTTTGTTCATTACTTGCCTTCAAGTTTGTTTTGCAGAAAATCTAACTTCTTCCCTTGTGTGACTATTTCCATATGGTACTGATGAGTTGATGAAATGAATGCAGCAAGGAACAGGAATAAAATAATTGTTCCTATTTTCGTTAAATTTCAACTTTGCATCAATTCATCCCATATATATTCCACTATTTCTAGCATAACACCTTGTGTACCTCTTTTAGTGAAATACATTATTCCTCAGTGAACATGTACGCAACACCCAACAGTTGTCCGTTTGACTTCTAGATGTTTATGATCAGGAAAATGTGGCTTTATATTTATTTTATTGCTGCAGTTTGTGGGGCTGGATTCACGCCTATAGATTAATCCTCACTATATTTTTTAGGTCGATACACTTAAATTATTTGTTGTGGAACCTACTGTATGTTTCAATAGATGTGATAGTGGAAAGTTTGATGTTTATCATTTCAACTCAAAATACTTTTACTGCGTTTCCACAACTCTATCAACAACATACCGAAAGCGCTTAATGGTGTCAGTCATTGATCGGTGTATTATTTTAAACTTTTTACTCACGTGTTTATCTGTATCATTGATTATCATGTAGTCGTGTTATTGGAATATGGCTACATTCTGAAACAATATTTACTTGAACTTAACTTATTTGGATGCGCGTGTTTAATTAAGTTCATTCTATAGCGTGATTACTAATCGTTAAGAAAATTCATTTAATTATGAACTTTGTGATTGCAAATCCAAGGAAAGCGTGAAATGAGTCAGGATAAAATACAATTAAGTATTAGCTGAATCCGATCCCGCAAACCGCGATTTAATTGGACCATTAGAAGTGCATGCCCTATCCAAGACCGGATGACAGTAGAGACCGTTCCTATACTTTAACATGCAGGGAAATCAGCGTCACCTGTCAGATTACAGTGGAGTTACGTAATGTTATATATTGTCAATTGACGTGATAGATTAAAGTTTGTTTTTTTGGCATTTAAGCCAAATTTATTTATACCAACTTTCCGACTTGATCAATAATATTCTAAAAGTGCTTAATGGTTTGAATCATTTATCAGGAAATTAAATGTTTTCGATCCATCTGTTTATACTATCTGGTTAATTTGCAGTTAGACACTATTCCTGGTGATAAATTGCCATTACAGCAAACACACTTCATGTATTAATGCACATTTAATGTGTGATTATAATTGAATTATTAGTGATGATTTGAAAAGGAAAATTACAAAGATTGGATTAAATTGTGTTCATTTAAACATTGATCCTTTGCCTAGTTGCAACTCTCTCTAATGCTAATAACATAAACGCTGAACACAATCCGATTCCCAAAATGGCGAATGTGAACCAAGTTTCTGAGAATGTCATTGCTGCGACTTCTTCAGGGTGGTAGTTCCAAATGTTTAAGTACTTTATGCGGAGACGATTGGTAATTCCTACCTCTCTTTGTTGGAGGATCCTGTAAATTACAACATAAAAAATCCATCATTCACTTATTTTATTATATTATTAGTCAAATAGGGAAATTACTCTCACATGTTTGTGAATATATCTGTAAATACAAAATCTGGAAATGCTCTTAAGCTGGCTGGTAAACTGCACATTGGGTCTTTCAGTTTGGACACATCCTTGAATTTCTCTGTTAATTTAGTCCCAATAAAGATCGGGAAGTGCGTTATGCATTTTCCATTTTTAACAGCTTCAAATAACACTTCCGATGTAAAATAAGTTCGGACTTTTGAAAATGGTATATCTTTGGTTATGCTGGCTGTATATCGCATGCAAGTCTGAAAATACAAGTACATAATTCGTCAGATCCTTTCCATTATTCCGTTAAAACTATGTTAAATCCAATGAAATTATAACCAATGTGTGCCAGAACTCTGTTGGGCCGCAGGAAACTCCTAAAACATCGGACTTTTCGTGGAAGTGCATCTCTTCTTTGAAATTGAATATATTCCTATCAGCCAGTACTCTTATGGAAAATAAAGCCAGATATGCTGTGTTTATCATGAAAAGGAGATAATTTAACGAGACCAGAATCAGTCGCGAAGACATATTTGGACCTTGCTGCCATTCCACTAGAAAAAGTAAAATGGTTAGACCATACGATTTCTACATTCATATAAGGTATGTGTATAAAATAAGGCCATTATCTTAATAAGGCCAGTGGCGTATTTCATGTTTGTTGTTAGAGAAATCTGGCAAATACCAGTATGTACCGGTTGTTTACGATGTGCATGGGTGCATGTACCCACAAATGTGACGAGGGGTCAATAATAAGACTGAATATAGTAGCTGTGATTTGCCTGATGCCAAAATGATGGGTTCGGCTTATGATTCATACAATGGGGGTGTTTAAATTGAATTCTGAACTGATGTGTTCCCAATAAGGCCACATGGTCATAGCTCTGCTCCTTAAGCGACACCCACCGGTCAAACTCGGAGTCGTGTTTATATTGTGCGTCAAGAACGTCCTTCTAGTTGCCTTATTGGGGACCATGTGTATTTGCACATAAATATGCAGGACTCATGGTCCCCAAGAAGGCCACTTGCACTACTTTCCAATTTCGCTGCCGATCAGCAAGCACTTTTCACCAGCACGTAACCAATTATTACCACAAAACTTTAAGCACACGTATGGAGATTCACAGCAGGGTTTACGATTTAATAGCTATTGATTAGTAAACGTTAGCATGGCCTTATTTGGTACATATACCTTACATGTTCCAGTGTGAAACAACATAAAAGGTATGGCGAAGGTGAACTGATAAGGTTTTGTAAGGATCCCTGCGAATTACATAAAAATTAAAAATGTTGAAAAATACCATGTCAATTCACCTTTAAGGTGATTTCAGTTCAGAGGGAGAAAGTTTGAACTGAGATAGAGACCAGGAATCCGTCAGCAATGTACTGTTTCTTACTTTGCAATCTTACGAAGCTGTCAAAGATTAAAAAGCGGGAAATCCTAGACATGCCCTTGGCCTTCACTCTTGGGTTGTTTCTGATAGATGGGCTCCCATCGAAAGTCAGGAATAGACAAACGTTTATCCCAAACATAATTGCCATTAAAACAAACCAAACACTCGATTTGAATATGGAAATTAGGGACTCGAGTGTCATTGGCTGGGAAATTTTCTTAGCAAATATCGTGACTCCGTCGTGAAATATCTCCGGGAAAAAGAGATGATGGGTGTCATAGGTCACCAGAAAAATGCCAATATTGAAATCTTGTTCCTTTGTAATTGAAGATTAATTGAAAGAAATTGTTTAATTAGGTTCCAATTACACAAAGTAAATATTCACATTACCATATTTAGAAAATAATCCTGATATCCACCGCACCCGTATTCCGGTGGCATTTGTACAATGTCACTTTTTAAGCTATTTGCAGATGAAATGAATGCAAACAAATACTTCAGTACTTATTATTGCTACTTATCTTAGTTACTAATATTTAAAAAAAATTGTGTAACATAGGTACGAGTCATGTCCACAAAGTAGGAATACTCGATTTTTATATTTTTTAGGAGACAATATATTCAAAATTTCCGCATAGTTGTCATTCCGTTCTATGCAGGTTTTGACCCGTGTCACAAGCTTTTTTATGCCCTCCTCAAAGAATTCTCCCGCCATCCCCTTTTTCCAGTTCAGGGCCTCTTTCTCGCCTCCTTGTCAGTTTAAATTTTTTCCCCACTAACATGAGTCTTCAGGGAGGTGATAAGATGAAAGTCTGAAGGCCCCAAGTCAGGAGAATATGTGGGGCGGTTTAAAATGCCCCATCCAAATGCCCCAAAATATTCAGTTGGTGTTTTCCCTGCCGCAATAAGAAACCTGATGCCACCGTGCGCTTCACATTCAATGGGATTTTTTTTCGATATACTTTACACCAAAGGTCACTACAAGGGCACTTTTAGTACTAATGAGGACCACCTGTGCTCGTTGCGATCAGGAGAACCAAACCTACAGATTAGCGGTTCCAAATTTCGGGTAAAAAATTCCCCCAGCACAAGAAGGCAACAGTACTCCTACTTTGTGGACATGCCTCGTATTTAGACTTGCTTACTTAAATTGCAAATATTGCTGCATGTTTGTGGCGGTTTCACCAATTAAACCTCTCAGTTGGCCGTCTTCCACTTCAATAATGCCCCTGGCCTGAAATAGTTTGAATTGAAATCTAACTTTCTCTGATATCGTAGAATTAAACTGAAAATGGCAATGTAATTAAATGGTAAGAGATATTAATACTTACAATATAGAGACCTGCATAGACGTTTATATTTTGCATACTACCGAAATAAGTAGATATATTTCTTTTCATTTGCCTGCCAGATAACATGTTATTTCTTTTTATCGATCTATAAGGAAATGTTATCCAGAATTTGTGATGAATTCGATGAACCGAGTAAATCGTGAGGTCTTGCTTTGCGATAATTCCTGAAATCTATTAGTAATTTATCAAGATTAAATTGCGAGAGTTGAGTAAGAAATAATTAACTTGCCCATTTATGTGTGTCTGCAGGGATAATTAAAATTCTGAGATTTTCTGTAACATTATATCTGCCGAAGAAAGCTGGTAGACAATTTCCCACGATTATAAAGCGGTCTCTTGCAATTGAAACTCCATAGTATTCCAATGTTTCCAGCTGCAATTTGTTTAATTGTTATTATTCAATCCTGTGTTCTGTATGGGTTAATTTGCGATTTTGTACTTGCCTTTATATTATTGAGCAGCAGTTTTAGGTTGTTTGCATTCAAGAGTACAATTGTTACAATCCTTGAACAGCTTTCCGTTTCTTCATCCCAAAGTTGTACATTTTCTGTTTCTAATGCATTTCTTAAAACTATAAAAGCAACTCCCATAAAATGTTCAGATGTGTACAGCATTCTCTTCCATTCCCTGGCAATTATTTCTGTGAAATTCATATATCTTCACAAACATTGAAAACGAGGACATCTATGTAAAACTTATGAGATTGTAATCCGTAAAGAAGGTTTCGTATTTTTAGAAATACTCCCTAACACAAATTTGTAAAGCTGCCGCAGGTCTGCAATAAAGCTGTGAATGTTTCACTTGCAGCTTTGTTGCATGTATGCGGCAGGTATGTGGCATGCATGTGACAGCCAACGATTTTTGTTAGGGCTACAAAGAAACGTTCATAAAACAAAATTTTTACATCAATTTGTAGCCGGAACATCTACCTATTGTTGTTATTATCATGAATATTACAGGGAGGGGCAGAAAGAACTCGCCCATTTTGGAGGGGCGTGGCTAAGTGTAGGGGCAGAATACGTGTGCACCAATGGGGTAGATGTCATTAAACATGGCTTGGTCGGGAGAGCACCACGCTTTCGTTGTGGAAGAGTTCATTCAAAAGTTGGTTCAGTGATAAAGACCCCAGTGTGCTTTTCACATTCATTTTGTGCTAGGTCTCCAGATTTTACTCCATGCCCTTTTTTTGTGTGGGGCTATACCTCTAAAGCCCAGGTGTACCAACATTGTCCCAAAACTTTGGAGGCGATAACCCGAGCAGTTTCTGCCATGACCAGAAAACTACCGACATAGACTCAATCAGTGTATATTGCCAACAAAGACCAACACTTGAGTTGTATGATTTCTAAATCTCATTGACTTAAAACTGCATTAAGTGTACTATTCAGGAATTGAAATATAAATTTTGCATCTGTCGTGGTTTGGCTTTTATTAGCTTCCCCTAGTTGAGTTCTTTTTGCCCCACCCTGTATTATCTCTTGTTATTACAATGTTATGCGAATTACTAAATATTTACAACTACTCTTATTCCTTTTTATTAGTGTTATTATTTATTTATTGTTATTAGTTTCTTATTTTTCCCACTTATTCATTTAAATAATTTAGGACCATTGGAATTATATAGGCCTATTCTTACCGAATTTTGGTTCTGTCACAATTATGAAACAATACGATCTCCATATCTGAGCTTGGGCAACTATTGCTCTTATAATCCGTATTGGAGTTGGGTTTCTCTCAACTTTGGTTTCCTTTCCGTCCTTCATGACGGATATTTCCCCAATCATTGATCGCTTTGTAGGAATTCCTATATACTGGAATATTAAAATATTTGAATCTTAATACACTTTTATTAAAATGTATATACAAACTATGCAAATCCTTAGTGTCGACATCAAGTAGCTGAAGTTTCAATTTTAAGTCGAAGTCAAGGTTGCGTGCTGCTGAAGTCAGTGCAAGGAAAACCAAATTTAAAATTGAAATCCCTGAAAATTATATTGTTAGACATTATAATATAAGTTTCACTTCATACTGTTGTGAAACTTACTTGACTTGAAACAATTCATTGTGCACTGGCAGTTTGAAATGTGGTTTCCATGAGCGTGTGCCATGAGCTTATATATTTGTAGTTTGGTCTGATGTTTGCGCAGCAACCGTTGCCATCGTTGAAATTGTAGAACTCAAATTACATTTCCCAATTTCAGTATTCCACTAACCATCCAGTATTGGACTGGAAAATTGCGATATTGGCTTCCTACATGTAATGATGTTTGCCAAAAATTGTTATACTACACGCACAATGCGTAGTGTTCGTATTTTATCCCGCATTTTGCTTACAATATAAAATTGCGAGAGTATAGTAAGAGAAATCCTCCTGTTTCACTGCCATTATGAAAAAAAAATTGATAATGGTCAATTTAGCAATTTAGCAAAGGATCCAAAACTGAAAGCGAATGCAATTTATTCTTTCATCGCGCATTTTTGTTACCTGGATCCCGGCATATGGCATTCAAATTCAATCGATATTTTTGAAACCACATAAATTGACCGGGAAGCAAAATTGTTTTGACATTATATCGATTGGTATCCAATGTAAGTTATGTGCACACGGTTATTCATTTAAAAATATACGTTAGTCAAACTGAACCCCTCGATTGAAATATATTAATTAGCCTTCGCAAAAAACAATTCAGGCTGTAGTACGTGTAGTATTAAAGCAATATTCACTTACGGTCTTTGTCTGCGTGATGTTTCTGCTCGGAACTTCGACGCTCGCATAGTGCCATCTACTGCCTCAGGGAAGCATTTCCGACCCCCCATTGTTTAATGAAAAAGAGTCATTAGGGAGTACCCTACCCACCCTAGAAGTTCTGAAACACTTAGCTGAATCACCCTGTATATTGCAGGTATGCACATTACAGTGTATTGACATTTACTGCATACATGCATCGCACAACCAAGCTGCAGTTGTTTGCAGTTGGCATGCATGTGATAGTATATTAAAAAATATTTGTTAGGGAGGTGAGAGCAGGTTGATTTTACCAACAAAACGGCATTGAATTTATTTAAAACTATTTAGAACCATGAAATGGGGCTGGATGAAATTTTGTTTGATTCCTCAATATACATGGGTGTGGGATATGTAAGCACGGTATAATTCTCACTTCCCCATATTTCCATAACCACAAGTTTAGTATTGCAGAAATTACAGTCAAAGCGTGGAGCCTTGACTTTTTTGAACCATTTTTGCGCAGATTTTTTTCACCACCAATTCACTGGTCGATATCTGATGAACGGGTGGTGTGAGTCAAATTCAATTCTTCGCCAATCATTCTAACAGTCAACCGACAATCTGAACACACAAGATCCTGGATTCTGTTGACATTTTCATCAGTTCTTGAAAATAAAGGCCTTCCACTGCGTTGTGCATCTTTAACCGATTCTCTTCCTTCTGAAAATGCCTTGAGCCACCGAAAAACCTGGGCCCTTCACAAAGCAAAAATTTTAGTTGCACTGTGTCCAAGTCTGAAGCGAAACCTGATAGCACACTGTTGCTCGAAATTAATGTCACGTTCTAAAAAAAATCCGGTTAACGAAAAGAATTCCTACGGATCACCAAATGACTCTAGGGTGTTCAAACTTGCACCAATGATGCTTCAGATGTTGGCCTTGCTACCCTCCAAAGGGGAAGCTCACAGTGTTGCCAGATCGAACGCAATGTTATCAGTCTCATTACTTTATTTACGTACCTTGTATTAGTAAAACTTAAATCGGAAATGGATAAGTGGAATGAGGTTAGGACAATAGCGAGGCAGACGGGGTTGAGAGATGTCATGTAGTTTTTGGTAAGGGCACGTGGGGCATTAGAGTGAATGAACACGGTGTATTTATTTTTTATTGTAACCCTCTCAGTCCCTCAGTAGAGGGTCGAAATAGATAAAACAACAACATTCTCACTTCTCTTAAAGCATTTAGTGATTTGAGGGTATTGAAATTGTCAATCGATGTGACCGTTCAAAGTCTGGTGTTTTGTAACCGTGAACAAAAAATTTAGATGCTGCAGTCCTTCTGGTTTAGAGTATGTAATCATTATTCGCGACAAAAAACTGGACAGGTGTAGACATATTTGTGCATGCTTATAACAGAATTGCAGTTGTGATTATAATTGAATTATTAGTGATGATTTGAAAAGGGAAAATTACAAAGATTGGATTAAATAATGTTCATTTAAATATTGCTCCTTCGCCTTATTACAACTCTTTCTAACGCTAGTACGACAAACGCTGAACCCACTCCGATTCCCAAAATGACGAATGTGAACCAAGTTTCTGAGAATGTCATTGCTACAACTTCTTCAGGGTGGTAGTTCCAAATGTTTAAATACTTTACGCGAAGACGATTAGTAATTCCTACCTCTCTTTGCTGGAGGATCCTGTGAATTATAACGTAAGAAATCCATCATTCACTTACTTTATTATATTATTAGTCAAATAGGGAAATTATTCTCACATGTTTGTGAAGATATCTGTAAATACAAAATCTGGAAATGCTCTTAAGCTGGCTGGTAAACTGCACATTGGGTCTTTCAGTTTGGACACATCCTTGAATTTCTCTGTTAATTTAGACCCAATAAAGATCGGGAAGTGCGTTATGCATTTTCCATTTTTAACAGCTTCAAATAACACTTCCGATGTAAAATAAGTTCGGACTTTTGAAAATGGTATATCTTTGGTTATGCTGGCTGTATATCGCATGCAAGTCTGAAAATACAAGTACATAATTCGTCAGATCCTTTCCATTATTCCGTTAAAACTATGTTAAATCCAATGAAATTATAACCAATGTGTGCCAGAACTCTGTTGGGCCGCAGGAAACTCCTAAAACATCGGACTTTTCGTGGAAGTGCATCTCTTCTTTGAAATTGAATATATTCCTATCAGCCAGTACTCTTATGGAAAATAAAGCCAGATATGCTGTGTTTATCATGAAAAGGAGATAATTTAACGAGACCAGAATCAGTCGCGAAGACATATTTGGACCTTGCTGCCATTCCACTAGAAAAAGTAAAATGGTTAGACCATACGATTTCTACATTCATATAAGGTATGTGTATAAAATAAGGCCATTATCTTAATAAGGCCAGTGGCGTATTTCATGTTTGTTGTTAGAGAAATCTGGCAAATACCAGTATGTACCGGTTGTTTACGATGTGCATGGGTGCATGTACCCACAAATGTGACGAGGGGTCAATAATAAGACTGAATATAGTAGCTGTGATTTGCCTGATGCCAAAATGATGGGTTCGGCTTATGATTCATACAATGGGGGTGTTTAAATTGAATTCTGAACTGATGTGTTCCCAATAAGGCCACATGGTCATAGCTCTGCTCCTTAAGCGACACCCACCGGTCAAACTCGGAGTCGTGTTTATATTGTGCGTCAAGAACGTCCTTCTAGTTGCCTTATTGGGGACCATGTGTATTTGCACATAAATATGCAGGACTCATGGTCCCCAAGAAGGCCACTTGCACTACTTTCCAATTTCGCTGCCGATCAGCAAGCACTTTTCACCAGCACGTAACCAATTATTACCACAAAACTTTAAGCACACGTATGGAGATTCACAGCAGGGTTTACGATTTAATAGCTATTGATTAGTAAACGTTAGCATGGCCTTATTTGGTACATATACCTTACATGTTCCAGTGTGAAACAACATAAAAGGTATGGCGAAGGTGAACTGATAAGGTTTTGTAAGGATCCCTGCGAATTACATAAAAATTAAAAATGTTGAAAAATACCATGTCAATTCACCTTTAAGGTGATTTCAGTTCAGAGGGAGAAAGTTTGAACTGAGATAGAGACCAGGAATCCGTCAGCAATGTACTGTTTCTTACTTTGCAATCTTACGAAGCTGTCAAAGATTAAAAAGCGGGAAATCCTAGACATGCCCTTGGCCTTCACTCTTGGGTTGTTTCTGATAGATGGGCTCCCATCGAAAGTCAGGAATAGACAAACGTTTATCCCAAACATAATTGCCATTAAAACAAACCAAACACTCGATTTGAATATGGAAATTAGGGACTCGAGTGTCATTGGCTGGGAAATTTTCTTAGCAAATATCGTGACTCCGTCGTGAAATATCTCCGGGAAAAAGAGATGATGGGTGTCATAGGTCACCAGAAAAATGCCAATATTGAAATCTTGTTCCTTTGTAATTGAAGATTAATTGAAAGAAATTGTTTAATTAGGTTCCAATTACACAAAGTAAATATTCACATTACCATATTTAGAAAATAATCCTGATATCCACCGCACCCGTATTCCGGTGGCATTTGTACAATGTCACTTTTTAAGCTATTTGCAGATGAAATGAATGCAAACAAATACTTCAGTACTTATTATTGCTACTTATCTTAGTTACTAATATTTAAAAAAAATTGTGTAACATAGGTACGAGTCATGTCCACAAAGTAGGAATACTCGATTTTTATATTTTTTAGGAGACAATATATTCAAAATTTCCGCATAGTTGTCATTCCGTTCTATGCAGGTTTTGACCCGTGTCACAAGCTTTTTTATGCCCTCCTCAAAGAATTCTCCCGCCATCCCCTTTTTCCAGTTCAGGGCCTCTTTCTCGCCTCCTTGTCAGTTTAAATTTTTTCCCCACTAACATGAGTCTTCAGGGAGGTGATAAGATGAAAGTCTGAAGGCCCCAAGTCAGGAGAATATGTGGGGCGGTTTAAAATGCCCCATCCAAATGCCCCAAAATATTCAGTTGGTGTTTTCCCTGCCGCAATAAGAAACCTGATGCCACCGTGCGCTTCACATTCAATGGGATTTTTTTTCGATATACTTTACACCAAAGGTCACTACAAGGGCACTTTTAGTACTAATGAGGACCACCTGTGCTCGTTGCGATCAGGAGAACCAAACCTACAGATTAGCGGTTCCAAATTTCGGGTAAAAAATTCCCCCAGCACAAGAAGGCAACAGTACTCCTACTTTGTGGACATGCCTCGTATTTAGACTTGCTTACTTAAATTGCAAATATTGCTGCATGTTTGTGGCGGTTTCACCAATTAAACCTCTCAGTTGGCCGTCTTCCACTTCAATAATGCCCCTGGCCTGAAATAGTTTGAATTGAAATCTAACTTTCTCTGATATCGTAGAATTAAACTGAAAATGGCAATGTAATTAAATGGTAAGAGATATTAATACTTACAATATAGAGACCTGCATAGACGTTTATATTTTGCATACTACCGAAATAAGTAGATATATTTCTTTTCATTTGCCTGCCAGATAACATGTTATTTCTTTTTATCGATCTATAAGGAAATGTTATCCAGAATTTGTGATGAATTCGATGAACCGAGTAAATCGTGAGGTCTTGCTTTGCGATAATTCCTGAAATCTATTAGTAATTTATCAAGATTAAATTGCGAGAGTTGAGTAAGAAATAATTAACTTGCCCATTTATGTGTGTCTGCAGGGATAATTAAAATTCTGAGATTTTCTGTAACATTATATCTGCCGAAGAAAGCTGGTAGACAATTTCCCACGATTATAAAGCGGTCTCTTGCAATTGAAACTCCATAGTATTCCAATGTTTCCAGCTGCAATTTGTTTAATTGTTATTATTCAATCCTGTGTTCTGTATGGGTTAATTTGCGATTTTGTACTTGCCTTTATATTATTGAGCAGCAGTTTTAGGTTGTTTGCATTCAAGAGTACAATTGTTACAATCCTTGAACAGCTTTCCGTTTCTTCATCCCAAAGTTGTACATTTTCTGTTTCTAATGCATTTCTTAAAACTATAAAAGCAACTCCCATAAAATGTTCAGATGTGTACAGCATTCTCTTCCATTCCCTGGCAATTATTTCTGTGAAATTCATATATCTTCACAAACATTGAAAACGAGGACATCTATGTAAAACTTATGAGATATTGTAATCCGTAAAGAAGGTTTCGTATTTTTAGAAATACTCCCTAACACAAATTTGTAAAGCTGCCGCAGGTCTGCAATAAAGCTGTGAATGTTTCACTTGCAGCTTTGTTGCATGTATGCGGCAGGTATGTGGCATGCATGTGACAGCCAACGATTTTTGTTAGGGCTACAAAGAAACGTTCATAAAACAAAATTTTTACATCAATTTGTAGCCGGAACATCTACCTATTGTTGTTATTATCATGAATATTACAGGGAGGGGCAGAAAGAACTCGCCCATTTTGGAGGGGCGTGGCTAAGTGTAGGGGCAGAATACGTGTGCACCAATGGGGTAGATGTCATTAAACATGGCTTGGTCGGGAGAGCACCACGCTTTCGTTGTGGAAGAGTTCATTCAAAAGTTGGTTCAGTGATAAAGACCCCAGTGTGCTTTTCACATTCATTTTGTGCTAGGTCTCCAGATTTTACTCCATGCCCTTTTTTTGTGTGGGGCTATACCTCTAAAGCCCAGGTGTACCAACATTGTCCCAAAACTTTGGAGGCGATAACCCGAGCAGTTTCTGCCATGACCAGAAAACTACCGACATAGACTCAATCAGTGTATATTGCCAACAAAGACCAACACTTGAGTTGTATGATTTCTAAATCTCATTGACTTAAAACTGCATTAAGTGTACTATTCAGGAATTGAAATATAAATTTTGCATCTGTCGTGGTTTGGCTTTTATTAGCTTCCCCTAGTTGAGTTCTTTTTGCCCCACCCTGTATTATCTCTTGTTATTACAATGTTATGCGAATTACTAAATATTTACAACTACTCTTATTCCTTTTTATTAGTGTTATTATTTATTTATTGTTATTAGTTTCTTATTTTTCCCACTTATTCATTTAAATAATTTAGGACCATTGGAATTATATAGGCCTATTCTTACCGAATTTTGGTTCTGTCACAATTATGAAACAATACGATCTCCATATCTGAGCTTGGGCAACTATTGCTCTTATAATCCGTATTGGAGTTGGGTTTCTCTCAACTTTGGTTTCCTTTCCGTCCTTCATGACGGATATTTCCCCAATCATTGATCGCTTTGTAGGAATTCCTATATACTGGAATATTAAAATATTTGAATCTTAATACACTTTTATTAAAATGTATATACAAACTATGCAAATCCTTAGTGTCGACATCAAGTAGCTGAAGTTTCAATTTTAAGTCGAAGTCAAGGTTGCGTGCTGCTGAAGTCAGTGCAAGGAAAACCAAATTTAAAATTGAAATCCCTGAAAATTATATTGTTAGACATTATAATATAAGTTTCACTTCATACTGTTGTGAAACTTACTTGACTTGAAACAATTCATTGTGCACTGGCAGTTTGAAATGTGGTTTCCATGAGCGTGTGCCATGAGCTTATATATTTGTAGTTTGGTCTGATGTTTGCGCAGCAACCGTTGCCATCGTTGAAATTGTAGAACTCAAATTACATTTCCCAATTTCAGTATTCCACTAACCATCCAGTATTGGACTGGAAAATTGCGATATTGGCTTCCTACATGTAATGATGTTTGCCAAAAATTGTTATACTACACGCACAATGCGTAGTGTTCGTATTTTATCCCGCATTTTGCTTACAATATAAAATTGCGAGAGTATAGTAAGAGAAATCCTCCTGTTTCACTGCCATTATGAAAAAAAAATTGATAATGGTCAATTTAGCAATTTAGCAAAGGATCCAAAACTGAAAGCGAATGCAATTTATTCTTTCATCGCGCATTTTTGTTACCTGGATCCCGGCATATGGCATTCAAATTCAATCGATATTTTTGAAACCACATAAATTGACCGGGAAGCAAAATTGTTTTGACATTATATCGATTGGTATCCAATGTAAGTTATGTGCACACGGTTATTCATTTAAAAATATACGTTAGTCAAACTGAACCCCTCGATTGAAATATATTAATTAGCCTTCGCAAAAAACAATTCAGGCTGTAGTACGTGTAGTATTAAAGCAATATTCACTTACGGTCTTTGTCTGCGTGATGTTTCTGCTCGGAACTTCGACGCTCGCATAGTGCCATCTACTGCCTCAGGGAAGCATTTCCGACCCCCCATTGTTTAATGAAAAAGAGTCATTAGGGAGTACCCTACCCACCCTAGAAGTTCTGAAACACTTAGCTGAATCGCCCTGTATATTGCAGGTATGCACATTACAGTGTATTGACATTTACTGCATACATGCATCGCACAACCAAGCTACAGTTGTTTGCAGTTGGCATGCATGTGATAGTATATTCAAAAATATTTGTTAGGGAGGTGAGAGCAGGTTGATTTTACCAACAAAATGGCATTGAATTTATTTAAAACTATTTAGAACCATGAAATGGGGCTGGATGAAATTTTGTTTGATTCCTCAATATACATAGGTGTGGGATATGTAAGCACGGTATAATTCTCACTTCCCCATATTTCCATAAACACAAGTTTAGTATTGCAGAAATTACAGTCAAAGCGTGGAGCCTTGACTTTTTTGAACCATTTTTGCGCAGATTTTTTTCACCACCAATTCACTGGTCAATATCTGATGAACGGGTGGTGTGAGTCAAATTCAATTCTTCGCCAATCATTCTAACAGTCAACCGACAATCTGAACACACAAGATCCTGGATTCTGTTGACATTTTCATCAGTTCTTGAAAATGAAGGCCTTCCACTGCGTTGTGCATCTTTAACCGATTCTCTTCCTTCTGGAAAAAATTTTAGTTGCACTATGTCCAAGTCTGAAGCGAAACCTGATAGCACACTGTTGCTCGAAATTAATGTCACGTTCTAAAAAAAATCCGGTTAACGAAAAGAATTCCTACGGATCACCAAATGACTCTAGGGTGTTCAAACTTGCACCAATGATGCTTCAGATGTTGGCCTTGCTACCCTCCAAAGGGGAAGCTCACAGTGTTGCCAGATCGAACGCAATGTTATCAGTCTCTTTACTTTATTTACGTACCTTGTATTAGTAAAACTTAAATCGGAAATGGATAAGTGGAATGAGGTTAGGACAATAGCGAGGCGGACGGGGTTGAGAGATGTCATGTAGTTTTTGGTAAGGGCACGTGGGGCATTAGAGTGAATGAACACGGTGTATTTATTTTTTATTGTAACCCTCTCAGTCCCTCAGTAGAGGGTCGAAATAGATAAAACAACAACATTCTCACTTCTCTTA
Source organism: Glomeris maerens (assembly GCA_023279145.1). Taxonomy (NCBI): domain Eukaryota; kingdom Metazoa; phylum Arthropoda; class Diplopoda; order Glomerida; family Glomeridae; genus Glomeris; species Glomeris maerens. Next base: position 9,856 of record WWPM01024278.1, on the reverse strand, counting down.
AAGCATTTAGTGATTTGAGGGTATTGAAATTGTCAATCGATGTGACCGTTCAAAGTCTGGTGTTTTGTAACCGTGAACAACAAATTTAGATGCTGCAGACCTTCTGGTTTAGCGTATGTAATCATTAATCGCGACATTAAACTGGACAGGTGTAGACATTTTTGTGCATGCTTATAACAGAATTGCAGTTGTGATTATAATTGAATTATTAGTGATGATTTGAAAAGGGAAAATTACAAAGATTAGATTAAATAATGTTCATTTAAATATTGCTCCTTCGCCTTATTACAACTCTTTCTAACGCTAGTACGATAAACGCTGAACACACTCCGATTCCCAAAATGACGAATGTGAACCAAGTTTCTGAGAATGTCATTGCTACAACTTCTTCAGGGTGGTAGTTCCAAATGTTTAAATACTTTACGCGAAGACGATTAGTAATTCCTACCTCTCTTTGCTGGAGGATCCTGTGAATTATAACGTAAGAAATCCATCATTCACTTACTTTATTATTAGTCAAATAGGGAAATTATTCTCACATGTTTGTGAAGATATCTGTAAATACAAAATCTGGAAATGCTCTTAAGCTGGCCGGCAAACTGCACATTGGGTCTTTCAGTTTGGACACATCCTTGAATTTCTCTGTTAATTTAGACCCAATAAAGATCGGGAAGTGTGTTATGCATTTTCCATTTTTAACAGCTTCAAATAACACTTCCGATGTAAAATAAGTTCGGACTTTTGAAAATGGTATATCTTTGGTTATGCTGGCTGTATATCGCATGCAAGTCTGAAAATACAAGTACATAATTCGTCGGATCCTTTCCATTATTCCCTTAAAACTATGTTAAATCCAATGAAATTATAACCAATATGTGCCAGAACTCTGTTGGGCCGCAGGAAACTCCTAGAACATCGGACTTTTCGTGGAAGTGCATCTCTTCTTTGAAATTGAATATATTCTTATCAGCCAGTACTCTTATGGAAAATAAAGCCAGATATGTTGTGTTGATCATGAAAAGGAGATAATTTAACGAGACCAGAATCAGTCGCGAAGACATATTTGGACCATGCTGCCATTCCACTGGGAAAAGTAAAATGGTTAGACCAATCTCTCTACATAATACATATTCCGATGTGAAACAACATAAAACGTTATTGCTAAGGTGAACTGGCAAGGTTTTCTAAGGAACTCTGCAAATTACACTAAAGAACATTAACAATTAACTACAGTATGACCTCCTTTGGAATCCTTTTCCAATACCATGTCAATTCTCCTTCAAGGCTATTTCAGTTCAGAGGGAGAAAGTTTGAACTGAGATAGAGAGCAGGAATCCGTCTGCAATATACTGTTTCTTACTTTGCAATCTTACGAAGCTGTCGAAGAATAAGAAGCGGGAAATCGTAGCCATGCCCTTGGCTTTCACTTTAGGGTTGTTTCTGATAGATGGGCTCCCATCGAAAGTCAGGAATAGACAAACGTTAATCCCAAACATAATTGCCATTAGAACAAACCAAACACTCGATTTGAATATGGAAATTAGGGACTCGAGTGTCATCGGCTGGGAAATTTTCTTAGCAAATATCGTGACTCCGTCGTGAAATATCTCCGGGAAAAAGTGATGCATGGGGTCATAGGTAATCAGGAAAATACCGATATTGAAATCTTGTTCCTTTAAATATGAATATTAATTAAAAGAAATAATTTAATTAGGTTCCAATTACTGTATGTTAAATATTCACATTACCGTATTTAGAAAATACGTCTGATATCCACCGCAAGTCCCGTATTCCGTTGGCATTTGTATAATGTCACTTTTTAAGCTATTTTCAGATGAAATGGATGCAAATAAATACTTCAGAACTTATTATTGCTACTTATCTTCGTTACCAATATTTAAAATTCTTTTTGTGTAACATAGGTATTTAGACTTGCTTACTTAAATTGCAAATATTGCTGCATGTTTGTGGCGGTTTCACCAATTAAACCTCTCAGTTGGCCGCTTTTCACTTCAATGATGCCCTTGGCCTGAAATAGTTCAAATTGAAATCAAACTTTCCCTGGTATTGTAGAATTAAACTGGAAATGGCAATGTTATTAATACTTACAATATAAAGACCTGCATAGACGTTTATATTTTGCATACAACCGAAATAGTTAGATGTATTTTTTCCCATTTGCCTGCCAGCCAAAATGTTGTTTCTTCTTATTGATCTGTAAGGAAATATTCTCCAGACTTTTTGATGAATTCGATGAACCGAGTAAATTGTGAGGTCTTGCTTTGCGATAATCCCTGATATCTATTAGTAATTTATCAAGATTAAATTGTGTGTGAGTTGAATAAGAAATAATTAATTCACCCATTTATTTGTGTCTGCTGGGATGATTAAAATTCTGATATTTTCTGTAACATTATATCTGCCGAAGAAAGCTGGTAGACAATTTCCCACGATTATAAAGCGGTCTCTTGCAGTTGAAACTCCATAGTATTCCAATGTTTGCAGCTGTAATTATTTTATAATTTTTCTTATTCAGTCATATGTTCTGTACGGGTAAGTTTGCGATTTTACTTGCCTTTATTTTATTAAGCAGCAGTTTTAGGTTGTTTGCATTCAAGAGTGTAATCGTTACAACCCTATAACAATAAATAATTTTTTCATCCCAAACTTGAACATTTTCTGCCACTGATGAGTTTTGTAAAACTATAAACGCAACGCCCATAAAATGTTCAGATGTGTACAGTGTTCTCTTCCATTCCCTCGCAATTATTTCTGTGAAATTCAAATATCTCAAACATTGGTAATTAACAAGACTGACACCTCTTAACATTAATCTCGTTATCTGGCTTCATTTTAAAGTTATAGTCCAACAGGCAATACTTTATGACCTCGCTGTATGGACCTATTCTTACCGAATTTTGGTTCTGTCACAATTATGAAACAATA
>WWPM01024277.1:0-12254 GCA_023279145.1 Glomeris maerens | reverse complement strand
TTTTTTTTCAATCTCGGTTCAAACCTTGAATCGATTTGCATATTATTAAACCTTTGTTTAGAAGATGAAAAAATAATCAGTTTTCCCAAAGTATTCAGTTGAAAATTGTTATTTTTCTCGATGAACAATTGTTGTTCCCCCCTTCCCTAACATTTTGATTTAAAAAAGGGTTAAAGTTTTGTTTTTTTTTTGGTAAGATAATCGTTTGAAATTGCTTACTTCTTCATGCAATGCATGTAGTATAAGAAATTATATACGGCATCTAAGAAACTTATTTTTTCAGTTTAATGGGAGTTTCTCAGCAGCGCCATCTGCTGGATCTTTCAGTCTCTTTCTTCTTCTAGAAGCCCATTTATTTTCTAAATAAAAAACTATTCCTTTAAGAATTCACTCTTAAGGTTTATTTCTTCCACTTAAATTTCTTCCCCTTAAATCTTAAACGTTGCTGTAAAAATAAAAAAATCTGAAAGAGTGAATTGGTGCCTATTTCCGGTGAACTGAATTACTTTTTCCTGTTTTTTTTTTCTCACTGTTGCATCTGACCACTCAAGTGTCCCATTCAGAGAAATTGCGAAACTGAATTTTTCACTTGGTTGCAATGACAAAATTGTCAAATATTAAAATGTAATATAAATTCTGTATAAATTATGAATTTGCCGAGCATTAGTAGTAATACTATCAATAATGAATGTAATACACAAAACTAATACATATTTGAATTAAAAGTGGAAACAATTTTATGAATGATTTACGAATAACAAATTAAGTGTAATAATTTAGTGAGTGTTTGGCTCGCTGTGAGGCGCTGCTGCTGTCGTTGGCATTTAAGGAATAAAAAAGCAGCGCCCTCTGGAGACTCCTTTCTCATGCAAATGTCGTCTGCTAACCCCCTTTTTTTTAAACATGCGTTTATTTCGCTTTTGTGTTGTAAACTTTTATATGATGATCGGTAGACTGTGACGTCAGTTGAAAGACCTCCATCTTTCTTTTATTACAATCCCCATCCTGTAATTTCCCACAGTTCCTTGGCTGGTGGCGATTTAAAAAAAACAACCTTTTATAGCTCAGTTATTTTTTAAAGTCTGTCTTTACACACACGAAACTGAGAAATGAGTAAGCAATCTTAAAGGGGCTGTCCGTAATTTATGTCTAAATTCAGTAAATTATTTTTTTTTAAATGCTATTCTGTAATAATAGCGCGTTGTTTATTAATTTTTCTGAAATGTAACATCTTAAAGATCCAGAAGTATTTATAATATGATTGTACTCTTTAATAATTGTGTTACTTTGAATATTTATTATTTAATTGAGTTGTTCTTTCATTAAAATGAAATTCTTTATGTATTTTGGTCGAAAAGATGGCGCTTGATGACGTCATTCGACGCCATTTTTTTCCCCACCCACACAGGCAAATAAAGATTCTATCCATGTGTACAGGCCTACATAAAGCTAAATTGATAAATTGGGTGGTCTGGTAATTATTTTATTAAATTATAGTGGGAAGGAAATGAATGCGGGGAAAAAAATGTAACATACACATGGGATAGTACTAGTTTTATTTTTTAATAAAGGAAAATCTTGTTTTTTCTGCAACATCGCCAGAAAATGACATACAGTTTCAGTGAATAAACAAACTTGGGGAGGTTTTAAATTTCTTTCTGTAATAATTAAGGATTTTTTTTTGTTAGTTTTCGCTCGTCTTTTGTAAGTAATAATAGGCCTAACGGGTATTGAGTTGAAATGACGACGCTTCTGCTTTCGGGGTTGCATCATGGATGGATGATGCATTTGGCAACAACGCCTAGTTGTCATAAAAAACTTCTGGGGAAGGAAATTGGGGGAGGGGAGGGGGATCGTCTTTCTTCTCGCCAGTTGCTAGTTTTATTGGATTCTGGGAGAGGATGGCAAGGAAACGCGATACTCGGCTGCAATATTCGTAAATAGAATGGAGAAGAAAAGCAGATGCTGGGCGAACGCGAATTCCAAGATGGCGTCCCGTACTAAGACACTTTCGAACGTTTTCCGCCAGCATCGATTTCAACTTCTCTTTGGATCGAAAAAAAATCTCCCCTTTCCCCGCGAATTGGACGTTCTGAACATTAAAAAGTCAAAATTGTGTCTGTTTTTTAACATTTCTGTCCTAATAATCGAAATAAATGTGAAGTGGCAGATTTTAATCGAACATTCCAGAATGGCGTCGCATGTTCGACAGTTTCGAACGTTTTCCGCCATCATCGATTTCAACTTCTTTTTGAAATATAAAAAAAACACGCGAATTTGAATTTTTAATTGTTAAAAAGTGAAAGTATTGGATCTCTTTCGACAATTTCGAGCAAAGAATCGAAATAAATATGAAGTGGCACTCGTTTTTTAAATGAATATTTGGAGAAAGTAAGTACATATCAACACGTGCAGTAGTATTTCTAATGCATAACCAATATTTCAGAATTTTAGTCACATTACGGCTTTCGAGTTAGTATATTTTATGAAATGGGAGATCACTGATTGTTATTTACGTTGGAAAAAAGAATACGAAGAGTTTGATGCGGATCCAATATGGCCGCCGTCTGGCTGTGACAGTCGCCATCTTTGATCCGTATATATAGGCGCATCGGAGTGGTATTATTTGAATTGATGGTTTCATTGACGATGGAAAGGGGGTTTAGTGCTTTGAATAGGGGAAACAAGAGTCACGTGGCAAGGAAAATAAAAGGCAATTGTGATGGAAGTACAATAAAAGCGGGAAACAAGGCAAAGCCAATCGATCGCCATTTGCAACTGCTGACTCGTTTCGCTTTCCATACTTTCTTCGCATTCCGCCCTTTCTTTTTGATTATATTCTCGCTTTTATTTGCATTCTTCGTGAACAGGCCATTAAATCCGACAAATACCGCCCCTGTAATCAAAGCACAATCTTTAAAACTAAGGAAAAAAGCCCCTGCTTTTGCAACGCAAAAAACCCCCCAAAGTGATAGCATAATTGACCTTCACATGGGTTTTATTTGTCAAAATGTTGAGTTTAATTGTAGTTCGCCTTGAGATTTTCTGTATATTTCATATGTATTAGTCATTGTGCGAAAACAAAAGGAAAAAACCTCTGCTTTTGTTTTCAAAAACCCCTTCTTTTGCGTTCAAAAACCCCAATGCGACAAGTTTAGGCCTTCGCATGAGGGGTTTTTGTGCTAAATGTTGGATTCAGTTGCTGTACTTTATTTTGAGATTATTTCCTGAATTGGCCATTCATCCCTGCAAATAGTGTATAAACTCTTGTGATTCATATTTCTCGTTTCTGATACCAGATGGCGCTCCTTGTTAACGGTGTTTGGGTGCACCATCTGGTGTTGGATTGAAGAAGCATTTTCTGTTTACTTTGTGGGCAAATATAGAAACAGTTTTGTGACTACAGTACAGTTTTTAGTGATGTGGATTTTCATAGCTATGTGAACCCTGAAATTTTGTACATTGAATTAGAAATTAGGGGTTTTTGGAACATTACTTGGGTTTTTTTGGATTTAGAGGGGTTTAACCTAACCTTAAGGGGTTTTTTCAGGTTAGTTTAATCTCAAACTGTGAGAAATGGTTTATTTTGTGTGCTATAATTATTTGCTGTGACTTTATATTCCATGTAAAAGTGGTATTCAAATTAAGGAAAAAGTATCCCTCATGTTTATTCAGTGTTTGTATTGGTGACATTTAAAAATACGCTTGAAAAACCCGGGTTTATTCTGTAATCTATCGATGCGCGATCGTTGAATCGATCGACATTCAAAGCGGAGATTGCATCGAAATGCATTGAAATATGATGAGAAGATTAGCGGTTAGGAAGATTGATCTGCGTGTGTTTATTCATGGAGAAGAAGGAAAAGATAAAAAAAAGAAGATGCGATTCGATGCGGGGAAAACAAAAAAATTCCGGCCGCCATTTTCGAACGTTTATGAGTCACCGCTGTTTTATCGCTTTCCCTTATTGTCTTTCTTTCATTCTTCTCTTTCTTCCCCCACAATCTACAAAATCTCGATCCGATTTCTTTAATTCGGCCGCGTGAAAAGCAGTAAAAATCGATGATGCATTGCAACCGACAAACGGCCAATCTGCAGTTTAAAAACATGGTTGGGGTTTTTTTTGTTCCTTAAATACAGCAGCAGTGCTGCGCGATGACGCACAACGTCTGGTTTAGTTCCGCGTTTGTCCGCCAGATGGCGGTACATGTACGGCATTTGAGCGCCTAGCGTAGTTGCGCCGCCCCCTTCCATTCCATTGGCGGCTGGGTGTTCTCACGGCGTGGGTTTAGAAGTGACGTCACGATTTCGAACGTTGGGGGCCGTCAAATAATTATCGATGTGCTTCCATCGCTGCTTTTTACGCAATTTGCGCATGAAGTTGAAGACGGATAAACGCGTTATTTTTCTGACATCGATACTTAGTGAAAAACGAACTTATAAATCGTTTAACATATTCGCATTGGAATTACGTTTGGGGTGTTATGCGTAAATGACGTATGAATTTTGAATTAAACGGCTTTAAAATACGTCACACTTGTTTAATTAGATTTCAACGTGTTAATTCATATCGAAAAAAAGCTAAAAGAATTATTTTGGGGGAATTTCTGGTGTTGTCATGGTGACGAAATGGCGCTTTTTCGATACCCAAATGGGTTTCCGCCAAATGTATAATTACGTTTCCAGATTATTCCTATGAATTGAGCTGAGCAAAAGCGACCCCTTGCGTGATAACTGCGCACTTCACTGCGTTTTCATCATCTCTGCTTATCCATCAATCAAATATCGATCATAACCAGTTTTATGCTTGGAAAACTATCAAAACCGGAATTATATAACTTGATCAATATCTCATTTGGTATAAATGCGCACCTCCAACTTCCCCCCCCCTCATTGGCAGTTACCCTAGTAACTCCTCCCACTATTTTCTATACGTTAATTTCCCCCCTACCAAATAGACATACTATAGTGATGTTACAATAAATAAAATTACCAATTTAATGATAGCCGTAATTACGGAATTTGCTTTTTGCTCTCTGGTTTTAGTTTTGGGAATGAGTGTTGGGCGCGCCACCTGGAGGCCGAATTTTGAACCACAAATGCAGCGGAATTGAGTTTACATATATCTGAATGAATTTCTCGTTATGAAAGTGCTCATTTTGCATATTGAATTTCAACGAGTATACGATACTGAAATAAATTTACACATATTTCTCGTGAATAAACTTTTATTTTCAAAAAAAAAATAGCTAGTAATTTAAAACATGCAAATTTGAAGAAATCACAGTTGCGATGTGAAATGTAATGTTCACTACATCAAATATAAATGCTTTAAGATGTTTGTTATCTTTGTATTTGGTTTCTTAAAGTTTACCGTGCAATTTGTCTTGTTTTGTGCTCCAAAAAACAAAAAAAAAAAACCTCCCAAAGGCCCTTTCCTTTCCGTTTGTTTTCTTTTGATTTATTTGCGTGTTGCTCCTATTTTCTTAAAAAAAAAACATTAAAGAAATTATAAAAAGGTTGTCCAAAGCAGTATAACAGATTATTTCGTTGTAAATAACTTAAATGTGAATGGATTATGGAGTATTAAATCTGATAAACGGCATAATTCCTCGGGATTAAAATAAAATTATAAATAATTGTCGCTTGTAGTTGCTATTGGGACCACCAGGAGGCGCTGAACAACAATGATAAATTATAAAAAAGTGTTACAGATTGGGAATATAGAAACGGAGAAATGACAACTTGTTGTTTTAATTTATAATTTCAATTGAAATGTAACTTTTTATAAATTACAGTAATTACCTAAATATCGTTTTGCAATAAATTACAGTACACATATAAATTATACAAATTAGTATACCACAACAAAACCTTTACTTGAAACCAAATTAGTAATTACATTAAAGGCAGGTATGTCAAATAATTAATGAAATGGATACTAGTTGATAATAAATAGTGTATAAAAATACAAACAGTAATTTAATTAATAAAACTATTATTTCTCCATTTAAAGTGGGAATAACATTAACTATTTAATGTGGGGATGAAAACTGCAATTCTAGTGGGGAAAATGTTAAAAAATGGTACAACATATGGCAGTTTAGCGGCGACCAATGGGAAGATGCGATCGAAGATGGGCTCCACCTAGCGGCCGCCGCTCGCAACTACAGCTGCCCGTTTTTCGTTTACAGTCAGAAGGTGTTTGTGAGTGGCAACAAGCGGACATATTGTGGATTTCATCAAGAAAAAGTGATCTTTCTTTTTTAATCCCCTCTCCTCTCCTCTCACCTTGGCTGTGATCGTGTTTATATGAGATTATTCCGTCCATTTGCATCGTCATTTGCATATCAATGTCTATGTCCATGTCCATGCTGGGACTGCAGGATTATAATTATCTGCCCAGAAATATGTTTCTCTACAATCTGGCCTCCAGTGGAGTCCCACCTCTGGTTTGTAACAATTTACAATCACATTTATGTCGATTAACCGTCGTGCGATTCTCACTAATTTCCCGTAATTGCCCAACGTAATTAATTTGTATGTCAGTTTTAAATATATACTACCATTTAATTATGAATGTTAATGCTAATATATGCATGCGTTAATAATTTTTGAAATGGCGCATTTATGTAGAAATTGCGTTTTAAAATGCAGAACTATACTTTGTTCAGCGATTGCAGCGTAAAGGGGCGTGGTTAAGTTAATTTTGATGATGAATAAGTATAGTTTTCGTAATTTGGATCGATGTAAAGTTTATTGGTCGCCATTTTGTTTTTTTTTGTTTTTTTTATGTGCATTGTTGGGCAAGGGAACTGTCCTGTCATACGGACTGATGATGCAATTATCCGGCATTGGTCACAGTGATGAAAGCCGGGATTATTTTATTATTAATGTATAGTGGCATGCGACAATGGGGCGGCTAATCGGGGTCTCTCTGACTGGACAGGAAATGCCAGTGGAAGGCATGGAAAAAGAATTGAACCCCCTACAGAGTCAAAGAGAGAAAGTTTTCTTTTTCAGGGTGCTGCACACATGTGTTGAAAGAACACTTCTATATTTAGGGAGAAATTCGCGTTTTTTGTTCAGGGAGTTTCAACCAGTTCTCTCCATAAGAGAATTAAGTTAGAGGAGATTGTAAGGATCGAAACCATAATTTTCATAGTAAATCTTGAGAGAAATTAGAAGTGTTTTCGAAAAAACTCGAGAAATTAGAAGGTGTTCCAGAAATGATAAAAGTAGTTAGAAGAATTTCCCAAAATACTCAAGAAAGTTGAGAGAGATTTAAAAATACTCAAGAAATTAGAACAATTTTTTAAAATATTCAAGAAATTATAAGGTTTCCCAAAATGCTAAAAAGAAACCCCAAAATACTAAAGAAAGTTGACAGAGTTTTCAAAAATACTGAAGATACCAGAAGGATTTTCAGAAATACTGAAAGAAATTGGAAGAATTTCCCAAAATACTAAAGAAAGTTGAGAGAGTTTTCCAAAATACTCAAGAAAGTTACGAGAGTTTTAAAAAATACTCAAGAAACAGAACAATTTTTTAAAAATATTCAAGAAATTAGAAGGTTTTCCCAAAATACTAAAATGAAATCTCAAAATACTAAAGAAAGTTGACAGAGTTTTCAAAAATGCTGAAGATACCAGAAGGATTTTCAGAAATACTGAAAGAAATTGGAAGAATTTCCCAAAATACTAAAGAAAGTTGAGAGAGTTTTCCAAAATACTCAAGAAAGTTACGAGAGTTTTAAAAAATACTCAAGAAACAACCATTTTTAAAAAATATTCAAGAAATTAGAAGGTTTTCCCAAAATGCTAAAAAGAAATCTCAAAATACTAAAGAAAGTTGACAGAGTTTTCAAAAATACTGAGGATACCAGAAGGAATTTCAGAAATACTGAAAGAAATTGGAAGAATTTCCCAGATCTCTAAAGAAAGTTGAGAGTTTTCAAAAACAAGAAATTAGACGAGTTTTCAAAAAAAATCAAGAAATTACAAGAATTGTCACAAACATTTATGAAATTAGAAAAATTGATTTCAAAAAATACTAAAGAAAGTTGAGGGAATTTTGAGAAAATCTTCCAGAAAGTGAAATGTAAAGAAAACACTCATCCATATTGAGGAAGTAATACTGAGAAAATTGCCGAAGAAACTTATTAGACAAATTAGTTTAATATTTTAAGATAGTAGAAACATTAAGTAAGGAATATATGAGAATTAATATTGAGAAAAATAAATTATGAAATAAATATACTCCATAAAATCTTGGATAAATTGAACTAAATTGAACAAAACCGTTGAAATTTTTAAAAGTTAGGAAAGGAAATTGCCTAATCCGCCAGGTGGCGTTCCAGTAGCTGAAATCTGAAACAAAGGATGTGAAAGGAACAGTTTCAAGTTATGGATAGATATATAAATAAACAGAGGCTTGTTTTATGCGTAATAAATTCGGCCATATTGTTGATTGTCTGTTCTATTACATATGTCCAATTTCACTATACTATACTATATACTTAAATTGAGTGTACATTCGGATGAAGGAGAGGTGTGGTTCACATTTGATTAATGCTAATATGGAAATGTATTATTTGGCTTTGACAACGCCCTTTTTAGGCCTAAAATACGCATTCAGAAAAATGAGTTTATTTATATCGCTTGAAATGCGGGGAGACAGTTTTTCTTTCTTGGTTTGGGAGAAGAAGACGGTCTTATTTTTGGGTTCCTTCTGTACCCATAATCCCTCGCTTTCACTGTATATAGTACAGTGTGACAGGCACAAAATAGGGTTTTTAACCCTATATATCTTAAAAGAAAATCCCCCCCCCAATCCTTAATCCGCATTTTACTTTCACCAAAAGCTCCCAAAACTCGTTATCATTGTTAATTGTGAAAGAAAAATGCGATAAATTTATCAGTGAAAAATTACAATTCAAAGGAGCATCTTCTTCATTGTTGAAGAGATGTGGATTTGGGAGACTTTAAGATTTCCCCGTCTTTGTGTACATGTGTATTTTCATAAAACTGTTTTTTATTTCTTTTATTCAAAAATGCATATACATAATTTTCACATTTGTACTGCTGCAGGTTTTCCGATGATATGGTCTGTTTTTTGAAGCTTGTTATGTACAGTATGTGACATGAATTCACACGTGTTTATAGGCCTACATTTAATGCAGTTTATAGGCCTAAATAGAGATGTTCGTTAAGAGTATTTTAAAATGTGAAATTTGATTTCAAATAAATGCAATTAATTGGATATTTTCGTAAAAATGTAGCAATTTAATTAAGTTTATATATCTAGGTATAATAGAAATTATTTGCTGTTCATTTTATCAAAAATATACAGGGTGTTTCACAATTCAGGGGACAAAATGACAAAGTTCCTATGAACCCGTGTCCCCAAGTAGGACCTACATAAAATGTGACATCCATAATTCATGCTCCCCACATCTTTCATTATGTAGTGATGTAGGTCCTATACTTTAAAAATAAAACTAAGCGTTTGGGGACATGGGTTCATGGGAACTTTGTCTCGTTTTCATGCAGGGAAGGCACCCTGTAATTTAGTCCCCTGAATTGTGAAACGCCCTGTATATTACAGAAATATAAGAAAAGTTAAATGTTATTCTTTGTTTTAAAAATGCGTATATATATTAATCTGAAATGATAAATCATTTATAAATGGTGAAAATTATTTTAGAGTTATTTTATGTATAGTTGGGTATTTCTAAAAGGTGATATGAACGAATGTAGGTAATTGAGTGGAAAGTGATTTGGTGTCAATTTCCTAAATCTGAAATATGCGAGTGTGTTTTGCTTGTGCTGTGGAGTTTGCACAACACACATCATGTCTATTAGTGGATTATCGATCTATTTCCGGAAATTGATCATTTCCGATCACGAATGGGACGAATTGGACCGAGAAATTTGGGTATGAATTAACATTTTGCTTTCATGGTGAAAATAACTCGTAATCATCCATTGATGAGCTTTTTTTAAAATCTTGTTTTCTTCACATGGAAATAAATTAATGAAAGCAAAAAAATTTTTAAAACTGCAATAGTCCGTTCCACGAAAGAAGATTTGAAGGTCAAACTTGTCACTGCATTTGATGAAATGCTTTTGTTCAGTATACATTGGGGATTTTTGCATTGATCAGTGACAGGGTTTTGATGATTTCTTTAAGTTCTCCTTATGGGAAATTATTAATTTTCTTCGTTTTGAAGGACGAAATTTGACCTTGAATCTTCTTTGATGGAGCAGACTATGTATAAGTCATCAAAATGTGGATTTTAATTTTTATAAAATTTCGGGTGGGGGGGGGGCGAAATTCAGTTTCAACCAAAGCGAGTTTTGTGCCCCAAATAAGCGGAAAGTGGGCGTGATTTATTGGTGGCTGGTGGCGCCGCCTGCGGCCGCTTTTAGCACTACATCCCATGGCATTAGGTCCTGAATGGACGCTGAGTGGATTTGGCACAGCGTCAAAATAAATATTTCCCGCCCACACAACTGTATGGTGACGTCATTCGCCAAGCCACGCCCACTTGATGACGATTCGCCCATGCATGCGCGTGCAAACAATGCAAATATAATTCCGGTTAGTTGGGGCGCTTCAAGACTGGCAGACGTTTGACCCGGTAAAGCGGCTGTCCCAATAGCCCACAATGACACCAGTCTTGTCCCGATTAACCGGAATTCATACCTGTTTAACGTAATTAAATTGCCATAAATACTAAATACAATAAACATTATTATCAATGTAAAAAAATATCAAATTTTAAAATAATTTAAGGGAGTTCAAAAGTCAAAACAATAGTAAAGCATTGACTGACCCGACTAACCGGTTTATTTTCCAATAAAGCGTAATTAAATTACGAATTTGTTTACAAATAAATTCCACAAATACGAAACAAACAAACATAAATGTAAGAAAATACTAATTATTACAATGTAATCAGAAAGTCGAAATAGTAAAGCGGTGGTTGACCCGATTAACCGGACTATTTTGTATTAATTTAAGTCTGATTTAGATTTATTTGGTTGCTTTGATATTAAGTTTTGAAATTCAGTAATGATTTTAACTTGATCGGATTGAAATGTTTCCCCACTTTTTTGCGTCCCTATAAACCGGAATACGTTGCGTTTTAAACGGAATTTGTAACTGCTATTTACATAAAAGCAAGTCTTGAGATATATTTCAGTGCTGGATTTTTATTAAGGATTTAATGTAAAAAATAATACGTGAAAATTGAGGGAATTTTTGTTGAAGATGTCTGAAAGTTTTTCAGGTTCGTTATAATTAAGTTAAGAAGAAATGCAAGTTTGCGTGCCAGGATATTGGATATGGTTTGAGTGTGTTGGCCTTATAAGGAGCTCGCAGATCACTCGCTATTTATGTTAAGAAAGCAGGTGTTGCCAAAACCCATTCAAATTCCTCCTATTTTTTTCCCCCCTCTCCCTTTCCCAACCTTTTCAACAAACTTAAAAATTCCCAAATAAACATCTATAACTTTCTTGGGAAACAGTATTTGTCTATTCTTTCCTCTCCATTTACATTTCCTAATTACACAGTCAAAACTTTACCGCTGGAGGGCGCTGTAATCGAAATTGTTTGATAAATGACAGTGAATCGGTTCGATTGAACCCGTAATTTATAATTTTTTTGATATTCAATAATGAAAAATATGTTAGAATTCTGGAATTTCGATGTTGTTACGTGTTTTGTGTTGTTGAATGTTTGCTTTTGGGAATTGGCGTAAATCGATTTATCGATTCGCAAACTGACAACGTCTGTCTGTGTACTGTATATGTATCTATGTAAATACTATATGTATGTCCTTATAGTATAAGTAAGCTGCTTGGTTATTTAGCCTATTTATTGTTTCAACACACGCCTGCAATAATATTTGCAGTTAAAAAGAAGCGGGAAAAAAAGCGACCCCTGAAGTGCAGCTTCTCGTCGTTGTGCAAAACAAGTTTTTGAGTTATGTAACTATATCCTACATACAAGATTGAATTTTTGCCTGGGTCCTTTACGAGCCCTTCTCGACGACTTTCACCACGAAAACATGTTTTTATATCGGCTAACCAATTTTTCCCAACGAATAGTAAACCGGGTTTTAATTGGGAGTTAATTTTAAATAAAGTTCAGACCTGTAATAAAATACACATGACAGGAGAAATTCATTATAGCCCCTTTGATTTATATTAGCCCCAAACAATCTCTTGATTATTTCTAATAAAATCCCC
>WWPM01024276.1:3956-30623 GCA_023279145.1 Glomeris maerens | reverse complement strand
CAACCTGTTTGCACTGAAATTGTTATTATTAGGGATTTCGAGAAAGGGACTCGCACCTGCACACCTCATATTAATTGCACATTTCAAAATGCAAACCTTGAGGCGATTGTTACAATTCTGAATGCGTGCTTTTAAATTACGAGGATCTTCTCACAAGGTGTGTGTGCTATTATTTCATGCCTTAATTACACGAGTCTCTCGCAAACAGGTGTGTGTAACCATAGACGTAATAACTGTGCTGTAATTCTGGTCTCATAATACGAGTCTCCTTCACTGTATAATGTGTAAAAAATAAAGCATGTGCAAAATGCTAAATTCGCCATTCAGATACGGCATTACAGTTTTTTTTGTTGCTGCAAGAATGTGAATCGCTGGATTACTGTATTATAAATTACTACTCAACAATGCATTGAATATAAATTGTAATCGCAGAATTTGTTTTGCTGTCCTGCAGCTAAATGTGAAATTTTTAAAATTGGATGTGTACACATTATATTATATATACAGTACATTGTGCATGCAATTGAAATTTTTGCTTTTATAATGACTTTAAGGTATGGAAAAGGAATAACTATATTAATATGCATTTGGAAATCGTATCGAGGTATTTTTCAGACTTCTCTTTTGAATGTTCAGTTGAAATTTTGGAACAAGACTTGCTGTCTTACCTTGTAAGAAGGGCATCCATTGATAGTATTTTCCCAGGAACTGTTTGTCGTTGTAAGAAGCACATTGCTGAGCTCGAAAATTATCCACTCCACCATTTGGACACTTCTAAAAAAAACACAACAGAATTGAACACAAATCAAAAAACCATTCATGTTTTCTGCCACCAGAGACAGAATGGACGTCATCACTCCCATACTCAAATTGACCATTGAGAAAGTTGGTTTTCCTTTCTTTCTTTCTTTTTTGTTTGTTTGTTTATGGCCAGCTCCAAATGAATGTCTCACTTTGGCAAACATAAAATAATTTTAAAAAAAAAGCTATAAAAGAAAAGTGGAGCATTCCCTCCCAAGTCCCTGGATCTTGTTATCAGTCATTTGGGAGAGGAGCAAGTGTTACAAAAGTTCACTTTATAATCTGAAAAGACACCCAGCTCAGGGTTCCTTCACGGATTACTTTTTTTTTTATTTACAAGCAGATGCTTCAACTAACTTCACTCTGGTGATTGCCGACATGTAAGGTCCCTGGGAAGAGGACCTTTGGATAAGAGAGTTATCTCAAGTCCTTGTAACTCTATATTTTGACTACAAATTAATGTACAGTATACGTGCAAAAGGGACTGTCCATAAAGGACGTTTCAGAATCAACTGTGATGGAAAGGTCACAAATTCTAAATTGACAATAATTGTATAGAAGGCATTATAGACAAACAAAATCACAATGTAGTGCAGCTCCAGAGCCATCTGTTGCCAATTTCCTACATTAAAACAGATAGCTTCAGTGCTTTGAAGTATATTGCTGAAACAGATCCCATATGAATAATCTTGTGAAGGGCCTTTTGGGAATCATGCAACATATCCTTGTTCTGAAATTACTATAGGACCTAAATGCACTGAAAGAATATGCCCAACTTTGCTTGCGGAAAGTGAGGTCCTTCTTTTGTATCACCAACATGGTCACCAATGAAATAAAAATTCCAACACCAGGGGGAACACTAGTCTATGCGGTTGCACATGCTCTGGTGTTGGTTTTTCTTTAGTTTTCCTTAATGTTGATTTAATATTACCTGTGTGTTGCAAAGTTGATATCTTTTGTATTGGCCAACACAACTTCCCGATTTTGGAAGGTAACGAGAGACAACTTGGCGAAGAAAACGTCTGAAAAATACAATATAAAAACCAGAAAATAACATGTAAAACTGGTTAAATATTATCCACTTTGTGCTCACTCGTGTAAGAGATAAACATGGCGCCGTTTCAATTAAATGCATCGCATACTTATTCTCTATATACAAAATATTGCTATTAATTGAAGTGCATGTGGGTGTTTAACTGTTACACCCTTAACAAATCAGTAGTACATACAATTTCCTATTTTAGGTGTGGATAATTTGATAATGCAATCAATAGACACTTATAGTACATCACACTGTCGGACTTATAATGAGGCAAAGTTATACAAATATATAGTTTTTTTTATTCCCCACTTGATATCAGTACAACTTTAATTCTATAATGCTTAAATGCGGGGGTGTACAAGTTATATTGAATTGCGTGAGAAAAGTTCATCCTAATCTTATATACAGTATATGTATAGCTTTTGTGGAAGTGCACTTTCAATGTAGTATGGGTTACATCATGAACGGGTTATAAGAGATATTTCATTCACAGGGTTTGCTTTATTGGGGATGATAAAAGGCGCCAATCGCACCGTGGGATAGACTTAAAATAAGAAGCACCACTTTCTCCTATTTTTTGATTTATACCTTTGTTCCGCATTCATATACTAGTATAGGATGTAGTACACTTAACGAGCCTTGTGTCAGACAATTTTCAAAGAAATGGGGGATGAGAGGATTATGGTTGCGATTGCACGAAAAATAAACAAGAGGATTATCTCAACTTGAATTCTTAAGGATTTATTTTCTTTCAAATCACGGCTTCGTTATTATGCCACCAGAGGGAGACTTGAGTTGGCTGTTTTTTATATACAGAATAAACATAAAGGAAAACAAGTTTGATGAGAATGAAAGAATATAGGAAATTATTCATTATTCTGGGTTTTTATATATCATACTTAACATTGTTATTTTTATTAGTGAATTATGCATGGGCAAAATCTGAACGATGAAAACATATTTTGGTTGCAGAAATGAAGTGAAGAATGTAAATTCTTTATACATGCAGTCATAAAATGTAGAGTATTAATGATTAAAAGTTGTTGTATGCGTACAATTTCGCATTTTGAAATAATAAGTGACACTTGCCTGTGATTTTTCTTTTTAGGGTCGGTAGCACATTGTCTACTCTGAGTGGAAACGCCCGAACCACATGATCTTGAACATGGGGACCATGGGCCCCAAGGACCCCAAGTGCCCACAGTTGATGCTCCAAGTACCACAAGGTTTCGACGCCGGTAAAGATGTTCAAGCTGCCAAAATTAACAACAAAAGTAAGACAATTTTCGCAATACTTTACTCTAAATGATATACACAATAGCAAAAAATCCTTCATTATCGGGTATTGCTAAATTTATTACAATAGGATGTCATTCATAAAACAGTTGTATAGCTATCTACTAAAGAAAAGGTTTATGTAAGAAGGAAGTTTGATATAACAATATGTAAAAAATGAGTTTAATTGCAATCCAAAACATAGTATTTTGTTGCAAATAATTGTTTATTACCGCCCCAAATTCGTGTTTTATATTTGTATGTGCCTGGATTTGGAGTTGCCCTGCCACCTGGTACAAACAACTTGAAACTCCATGTTCAGAATCGATGAATCGGTGATCGTGTCTAGGCCTGTAATCTACTGGACATTCATTATATACTACTAGACATGGGCTTGTTATCATTCCCCAACACTTATATAATAAAAGCAACTAATGCAATAAAAGCCCCCACACTTTCTCTATATACAGTGATATAATTTATGAAGAGCCCTTATATGTGCGGGTTTTATTGGTGTTATTTTTTTTTTTTTGCAAATTCGAGTCACGATTGGAGATGGTGAGAAAGAAGTCATTGGCCATATAATGTTGGACGGGTTGGTAATTGGAGGTTAGGAAATTGTTAAGGACGATATCAGATTACATAAAAAGCCCGAGCTATATAATATAATGTTGGTTTTTATAAAGAGGTCGGATTGCAAGTTGATAATTCGTAAATGGGGAAAATTCCTATCACATTTCCTCATGTGGGTATGTATTTATAATACGAGGGTGAGTCAAAAAGGATGTTATATCGTAATTTTTGATAGCAACTATCATTTTTTTCGTGAAATTTGGTGGTAACACTCTCTGAATTTAATTCACAAACAACAGGCAACATTATCAGTCATCTGTCATGGCAACTCCTGCCATCATGCACGTCGTCCAAGAAGTGATTAAAGTGGTTAAAAAAGCGTAATGCAACTGAAATTCACGGGGAAGTGAGTGATGTACATGGCCAAAATGTGATTTGTATGTATCTGGACCAATGAAAAACGAACTTGAAAATGTAAAAGTGACCTGACATGGCAATTTTCTACATTTTTAATATCTATGAAATTTGAAGGAAATATATTCCACATAATGTGGAACCTTCCTGCAAATTTTCAGATTTCTCTGCGTAGCCATTTTCAAACTGCGAGCAGTTGAATCTGCTACGGTGGAGTGATAGGTAGCAGGTGTAGATAGGGAGATGCACCTGCTAAGTGTCAAATTTCTACACGTATGGGTGCCATCCGTAGCAGTAAAAGGGAGGGAAAATGGCGGATCGTGCACCTGTGCTGTGCAAATGCCCCAGGTGGTTATTACAACCAGGAACTGGTTTGAGCAAGTTGGCTTTCCATACTTCGAGTATGGAAAGCATGTGCAAACATTTCACTCTCGACTCCAATTTGTCTCCAAATATCTCGTAAAATAATTTCATTAAAAAAAATCCAAAAAGTAGTTTCCTTATTTTGTGGTGATTGTTCTACAGTGTCATTTTCAGGGTAGATTACAAAACCTTGTCAGGTCACCTATAAGGAGTGATTTCACTCAGATGATGAGGTGATCGAAAAGGGCCGGACAAAACTTTTTTGAGGAAGATACTTCAAAACTTATCCCAAAGTAAATGAAATCCAAAAATTCAACAGGTGATTATGGATAGAAACTAGTAGATTTTGAAATGTAGAATCCAATAAAATAAATGTATTTTTTTTTAAAAAAATTTACCATTATGAGAGGATGAATTTAATGATTTCCCATTTGTTGATCCCCCTTCATCTATTTATGTCTGGTTGAAATTTGATCATCAGAAGTGATTGCTGTTTTTTTCTTCGCCTTCCTTGCTGGCCCTTTGTATTGACTATAGTAATGAAGGAAGGAAAAATGTCTGCAATAATGATGACTATAGAGATTGGCATATACAGTCACGAACGACCCATCTATTGTGCAGGATATTTTTCTCCTTAAGGGCCAATGCCAAGAATTTTTCCGCCATTCTCTTCATGTAACATCTCATTAATTCTTCTTTCTTTCACCCTCCATTTGTTGGAGTTTTCGCAATTACTTTTTATCACAATCTGAAGTATGTACAAGAATTATGCAGCTCTCTCTCTCTCTAATCGGAACTTAACGATGTTGACAATATTGCAAGATTTTCCAACAGATTTCCTCCATTTTTTTAACGACAGAAAACTCAGAAAGTTACGTAAAAGCTAATGTTATTTACTTCAGGGGAGAACTTACATACATTGATTTTCTGGGTCATGTATAAGCCTAATGATTTGCAAAAAATATGCTATGAATTCAATTTCTTGCCTCAAATGCTGTTTTTGAATGACCCCCTCTTGGAGCAATAATGCCATTTTACTGTTTTAAAGTTTTGCCATCATTTGTCTTTTCGTATTCAATATGTATAACCGAAGCACACTTTAAAAAAATACAATTTCTCCTACTTCACATTCTTAATCTAATTTTATGTCCCAAGAGAGAGGCTGGCACAATACCGATGAAAGCACTATGTTTTTTTGTTGTTTTGTATTACTACTATTGTCTTTGTTGTTGGTTTGTTGCAGAATGTAGAAGGAATTTAAAAAGAGAATTCCCTTGTGGCTAAATTGCAGTTTAAATTGAAAATATCGATCCAAATAACGGGAAAATATAGGGTGGGGAAAAAAAAGTCTTGCCTGTTTGAGAATGATGAGTATGAGCAAAGTTGTCTACACACTGGGGGACATCCATGTACGACTTCATATGTGGCCTTGACGCCCGCTTTCAAGGACATTCAAATGCTAAGTTCGTTAGTTTTGCCGATAGGGGCATAGTTTCAATTTAGGAAATGTTGCCAACCATATTCTGAGCATTTTGGTGAAAACAGAGTTTGAAATCGGCCAACAAACACAGCAGATATGGCCAGGTTATTTTTGTTGCTGCCCCTTTAAATATTCCCTGCATGACAACCGTTTCACTGCATTTGCTTCGATAGGTGCAGGAAATAAGTTAATATCTGCTGTGTTTGTTGGCCGATTTGAACTCTGTTTTCATCAAAGTGTTCAGAATATGGTTGGCAACATTTCCTAAATTGAAACTATGCCTCCATCGGCAAAACCAACAAAGTTAGTTTTCGAATGGCCTTGAAATCGGGCATCAAGGCCACACTTGACGTCATAGATATAGATGTCCCCCAGTGTGTAGATCAACTTTGTTCATGCTCATAAGTCACCCAGAATCATCGATTTCAAAGCTATTTCCAAACAGGCAAGACTTTTTCTCTACCCTGTATACAGTACATACAGGGTCGGAAATGAAAACAAAACGTTAAATTGCGAACTTCATTCAATTCACGATTTAATGTTTATAGGGCCTATATTGCATTTTTTGTTTACCGCAGCACAATTGTAGCCTAATGTACGGTAATAATAGCCTTATTTAGATACGCTTGGTTTTGAAATGATTTTGTGGGGCAACAAGTCAATGGTGAAACGTGCTGCAGAATTTCTGCATCCAGGAACTATATAGGAACATATGTATTATAATTATACAGTTTCAAAGCGTATAACAAGGGGCGTGTTTTTTGTGCTAGTGTACAACTTTTAAACACTTATCCATTTTTCCCCCTTAACCTCTCCTCGGTGTCAGGACCATCACACTACAAAAAAAAAACACTGCTGAGAAATAATTTAAAATCGAGAATTTGTAAAATTGCAGGAATTATCAGTGGGAAATTTTCGAGATTTCAACAAAACGATTTAGCATCTGGGGATATATATGTCTAGACATAACAGAAACCAGTATTTAATTTAGTTGGGGGTTTTCAAGGTTCATATTTAACATTTCTTGAATTCTTCTAGAATAGTTTAATAATTTTAAATGAGAATTTTTGTGTTTCCTTATTTGCCTTTTTTTTAAGATGCAAGTTTCTTTCTTATAATATTGTACATATGATCTGCAGCGAGTAATTGTTCTGATATTTATCGCAATACAACTTAATTAAATTTCAAATTATACATACAATATGTGAAATGATAATATGTTGACTAATCTGTATGAAGGCAGATTGAAAGACTTCATGGGCATTGGCCATTACATTTTCCTGATTTTCAATTTGCATCTGCATAAAGGATATAGTCTAAAAAGAAAGACAGCATACTGTTGCACTCTGCATGTGGTTCCTTTATTAAAATATATATACTGTAAGTATAAAAAAAATTGGCATGACTGAAAAATGTTATGATGAAGTACATACTATACTTATTCGTGCTGTTGGAATTAGATGGACAGGACAGACTTGTGGCCTCTATAACACATATATGTGACCTAAAAGAAGATGATGGATGGGCTCAAGAGTCGCTCTCACTAATTTGTCAGCCGTTTGTGGAAATTTTTTTGCATATTTCAGTGCCAAAAAAGAAATGCATAAAGTGCGAGAAGGAAAAATATACAGCACGTGCCCCTTGTGAAGTTTCCAATAATTTCAACAACTGTCACTATTTTCTATCTATAAGGAAGGAAGGGGAAGAAAAAACTCGCAAAGAGATCTCTGGATTTTGTCTCTTAAACCACAAGATCACCTGTGGTGAAGTTAAAAGATGGCGGTCGTTTTTGAAGCCCATAGCGCCATAAAAGTGCTTGTTTAAAGGCACTTATGGCTATCAAATGTCCGACATTAAATAAAAAATGACCATTTGAAGAAGTTTATATACCGATTAAGTAAGAAAGTTATAAATCAGTGTGCCCATTCTGCAAAGAGTCTTTAAGGAAGCCAAAGTCCCTAAACGGCAAATTACTTATAGAAGCTATAGAGGTTTCAAATATGGGAGGGTTGTCATCCATTAAAGCAGAAGAACTGAGGGTGTATTGTAACATGTTTTTATAGCTGCTCATTTTGAAGTGGTGCCCCATGCCTTCTTCCTTCAGCTGTCAACGTCATATGCCATGGTTGGTTGCAAAAGTGCTCTAGACACTATAAAAAGGCGGGGTTTTTTTTCTTCTTATGTTTTTTCCCCCCACTGTGTATTTATTACACCGTGATATCCAACAGAGATTCAAATAGCTTAGACAATTGCGGTTGAAGATTATCTGCGGAGTTACTGTTGTAATCCTAGCATAAATTCTTTTCTTTTTGTGTATATATACATATATACAATATGCCATATTGATTTATAGCAGAAATAGAAATTCATACATTTTTTGGGGAGGTTGCTTCCGAATAAAAATGTAATCCGCAATTTATGAAAAGCCATAATTTCTATATACTATATACTATATTTAAGGAAGGATGCATGTAAAAAGTTTTGTGAACAAATTGCAATAATTTTCATGATACTGAAGAAGTAATGTAGCTATTTACATATTAAAGGGAAAGGGATCTGACAAATATGAAATACTGTATTGTATTATTCATGACATTTAATTCATAAAGCAAATATGCAAGAACATGTAGTTTCATGTAAAACTTACTCTGCAGTCATACAATGGACATTGTTAAATGTTTCTTGAAGATTGACTGGCAATGAGAGGCTAAATGGACCCTACTTCCATAAATGTAGCAATTTGCAACAGGTGTTAAGTAACTATTACTATACAGTAGCTACACCTGCCCCATGTGAAGTCGTTTTGACTATTGTATATGATGGGCAATTATATACATTATAATACAGACAATGCAGTCAGTACCTGTCAAAAGGGAAGTTTTGTATACTGTATATACGGACACTAATTTTTGTCTAAGTGTATAATTAGAGAGAGAGAGAAAACTTAATGGAAAAATGACAGTTCATATTATTCTTTGAAGTGTTGAACGTGTTTGTACATAATTCATGGAAGGATTTATTTTATTACCTTTTCGTAATTTGCACTTTCATTTTTATAAGCATGTCTTTGAACTTTAACTTGAAATCTATGCAAATTCATTCAGAGCTTTTCAATAGCTATAACCAATCAATACACAACAAAAAACTATAATCTTGAACAGCTTCGTGTGGATTATTGGGGAATTTGATGACAAAATGTCATTGTGAAACGAGATTCCCCACTAATGCATGAACCAATATGGCCGCCAAACCCCTTCCCGCCAAAAACAAGCAAACAAAGAAAACAAAGCACTTGACCACGCCCGTAGTTCACAGTGAAGGTAAATGAGGTATAGATTTTAGTGCAGGGTTCAGCTTTATACGAGATTTGAGAATTTGGCAATCATATATGATATTACTTTGTGTCCTTATTTGGTTGGCTAAAGGCCAGAGTTGGCTTTTTTTCTATAGCAATCATCTAGGTATATATTATATTATGCTGATGGCTGTGCCATTATTATAAGCAAGTCAAGTTATGGGATGGAGTGAAGAGCTGGAAGTGAAAGAAAGCTTTAAGAGACACATATACATAGACTGGACATTAGCCAAGATGGAAAGGGGTGAAAGCCTGAAGTAGAATTGCGGCTTATTATCGAGTTTTCTGGCTGGCTGCTCTCTTCAAAATAATACCATCTATGCAAGTTTACGATGCTAATCATCTTTCAAGAACGTTTACTGCATATTTTTTGCCCCTCCTTGATACGTAAAAAAATGCACACATCTTATGGCGTCAGTCCAACAAATAAATTGGACTGATAAGATCACATAGTGTATTGTATGTATATAATAACAAAAACAAAAGCAGCCAACTGGTCTCTCCAATCAGATGATCTCTTTTGAGTGGATTTCTATATAATCAGAAAGCACAACGAAGCACATTCTTAATTAGAGCTGTGAAACATGGATTAGGGTGAAATTGTACTTTTCTATATTAGCTTTTTACAAATATTTTGTTGGCCTGCTGCACACAGCATGAGTAGCATCGGTTTGAGGGGTCATAACATGTTTCAAAAACAACAGTACGTGTCTAAAAGCGGAGAAAATCACGCTTTGCAAGTCAAAAGCACATGTTGAGGGGTGGGAATTGTTACAAATTGTCTAACAGAGGTTAGAAAAGATGATCCGAGTTCAAGAAAGCACGTAGAAGTTGTCAGCATGCATCATCCCTTTATTATGATCTACACAAATAACAAATTATGATATTGCATAAATTTAATGCTGTTATTAAATTCAGGGAAGATTGTTTAAATGTACAACTATACTTTATATTTTCAAATAAACTGCTGTCATTTAATTGTAAAGATGTCCCACTCACTGATAGCAATTAGGGCCATAAATTTGAAAATGAATTTGCAAAATGCTGCTGCATCGTTTTGATTTAACCTTTTTCTGACCAAATGATGCCAAATGGCATTGACCATGCAAATTGTTTTTCAAAATTATAGGAAATTATAGAAACTATACCATGTAAAACAATAATGATAATTACTACTTTAAAGTATGGTTTAATAAAATGCTTTGTTACCAAATTGAAACACACTGATTCCATTTGACGTTATTTTTATTAATATAAATCATTCAACAAATTTTTGTAAAAAAAAATAGAAAATACATATTTAGTAAGACCACAGGAACTTGTTAATGCAAACAAAAAGTGCCAAAAAGGTAGGTACTGTGACCTATGCAGGGGAAAATTACAGCATCAGTAAAACACAAAATGCGTTTTTAAATACAAAATAAACGGGAATTTTTGGTTCCTATCTCTGAAATAAATGCGTTGTGTCCCGTGATAGACGAACTTTTATTAGCGGTTTTTTTTCTGTAGTATGACAAGATTATTGAACGATCCCCAGTATGTTGCCTCAACTTTGAGCAAGCACACAGTTGACACTGAGGCGTTAAGAAGCGAATTTTCTTCCCAATATATTTTATTACATGCGAAGAGTGTGTACTATAGTGCAAACACTGCTACTGCTTGCAGGGTTGTTGTATATCTCAAGACTGTGTGGTGTGTTTACTGAAGTTGACCTTTTATATCTTGCAAAAGTTCTATATAGGAGAGAGAGAGTTTGGGGAAAAAACTACTTGTATGTATATACAGAATACTGAAAAACCTTTAGCCGCAATTTTTTAGCCAACTATTAATTTCGGAAAGTTGGTGGCTGCCGATGACTGTAATCATATAGCTGTAGCCCGCACAGGATGTATAATAACATATAGTATCTATTACCACTCCTCAACAGTGTCAATGAACCACAAAAACTAACCACACACTTGCCCCTACATATACAATACACCTAATATAATATATACAGAGTGGAAAAAAAGTCTTGCCTGTTTGGAAGTAACTTTGACAGCGATGATTCTAGGTGACTTATGAGTATGAACAAAGTTGGTCTACACACTGGAGGGACCTTGTATCTATGACGTCAAATTTGGCCTTGATACCCGCTTTCAATGCCATTCGAAAACTAAGTTTGTTGGTTTTGCCGATAGCGACATAGTTTCAATTTAGGAAATGTTGCCAACCATATTCTGAGCATTTTGGCGAAAACAGATTTGAAATCGGCCAACAAACACAGCGGATATTAACTTATTCCCTGCATTACCAAACTATCGATCGAAGCAAACGCAGTGAAACGGTTGTCATGCAGGGAATATTTCAAGGGGGCAAGCAACAAAGATAACCTCGTCATATCTACTGTATTTGTTGGCCGATTTCACAAAAATGTTCAGAATATGGTTGGTAACATTTCCTAAATTGAAACTATGCCCCCAACGGCAACACCAACAAAATTAGTTCTCGAATGGCCTTGAAAGCGGGCATCAAGGTCAAATTTGACGTCATAGATACAAGGTCCCTCCAGTTCGTAGACCAACTTTGTTCATACTCATAAGCCACCTAGAATCATCGATGTAAAAGATATTTCCAAACAGGCAAGACTTTTTTCACACCCTGTATATGACCTTTGTTGCAAGTTTTACATGGAAGTTGCCTCTGGAATATTGCTATTCTGCAGGCGCCTTTGGCAAGCAGGACATAAGTCACGTGGTTATTATTGTGAATAAGCTCCAGGATGTTATGTACGTACTATGAACAGATTATTCGGGTCGGCCGCAGATTAGGTGCAATAAATTCACTTCTTTCTATATCTCAATGTCTGGCTATACATACATTCAACCCTTTCATGCCGCACTTTGATATTATTCACATAGTCTTCTATACTTCAAGAATTAAGGCAATGAATGAATGAAGGCATGCAAAATATTATGTATAGAATTGGCAGAAATACATGTTTAATCCTTTCAATTTGTAAGAAAACTGTTTCCAAGTATAACCTTAAAGTAATTGATCTAGTGGTAGAATGAGATCTGGATCAAACATACCGGATTGATATATTGCAATTTGGATTTGAGGGTATTATAAGTATATAATAGCAATCACCAATTTGAAATTCCCAACTGGAAACACCAGATGGCACAGTAATGAATCTTGAATTGTTCTGTTCTTATATAAATCATGCTCAGATACGATTACTAAATTATACTATATAGTAATAACACAGCTACAGGAGGGTCTGCATGGTTGGCATTTGGCTGTTGTGCAAATACAGACAGGATGGGTGCCAAAATAAACGCCACAACTGACACGTGAATGCATATGTATAGAAGGAAGAGAGAGAGAGAGAGAAAGTGAAAGTTCATTGTTTTGCTGCATGTATATGCAGGTGCAACTTTGCAACTTACTAAAACTATTCCCCTTTCAAACACAAATCCGCCACCCAGATTCCTGATGGCGTCGGAACAACATGAAAGGGGATGAACAATATCTAAACGACTACTGTTTCAAAGCATAAATCGCAAACTGACATCTCTTGAAAACACAGGTATATGGATGGGCACCTCTATATAGAAGCATCATCATGATGAGGATGCATGCATCCATCCCATTGAGCATTTCCACCTGTCATCCCATTCAAACACATGCACAATATGTATGTGTGGTTTGAATTTCCTCTGCAGCTTGTTTGTTAAATTGCCCGCAACAAGAGGACCAACAAAAATCAAATATAATGATTGGTTTTGTGCAGGATTTGTCCAAAAAAAAACACTGATAAATCATCCCCAACTGCCTTTTATTGCGCCATTAGCGCCTTAAGTTATTTTTCTTAGCAAAGCCATCGGAATGAATGGATATGAAAGAGTGTAAGTGCAGTAGTTGGTTGTGCCCTGAAGGGGATTTGAAGGGATTACAGGGAAGGGACCAACTGGCAATAACTGGGACCTCCTTCTCTTTCTTCTCCTTCTTCTTCTTCTTCTTCTCCTTCTCCTTCTTACCTGAACAGAAGTACTCTTATTAGGATCTTGATGCAGCTTGGATTGCAGTGAACAACCCTCCAGGATACAACATATTACGGCAGCAAATAACCTGCAATTACAGAAAACAAAAATAAAAAACAAACAAACAAATCATTTCATTTCATTTAAAGAAGTTCAAGTTGCGTAATAAGGGTGCAATGCATTCACATTATTATAGTTATACACAGTATAATATAAAGAAAGCTGTGTAGTACTCCAGCATAAGTTAATTATAATATTTCACCAGATATAGGGAAATTTTAACTCTGCGCAGTAAACTGTAATCCGTTAATTAAACAGAGACCATAAATGGCATACAGCTCTTGAAATAGTTTTCAGTTTATCTGAGTGAGAGCAGACAGTGGATCTTGAAAATAGCAGTATCTTAGACGTCAATCTTTTCTTTGCCACCGAATTGACCATGTCATGATTGCGCCCAGTTACACACGGCCATCCACCTTCTTATTATGTACTTTCCCCAAGAAGGGGGCGAAAAAATTGGAAGTTTAAGAAAGAAGGCTTTTAAAGCGATTTGTGATAACTGGAAGCGTTTGTCACTTTATAGTTTGGGGAAAGAAAGATAGGAAAAAAAACACGTTTTCGTCGACTCATTTTCAACGTTTTTCAACAATTTTCTTCACACACACACACAAAACTGTATTTGGGAGGGCGGAAAAAAGAAGAAGGAGTAATAATAATAGAGCTTGCAATGAATCTGCTGTATGATGTCAGGTATTGGGGAGAAAATTGAAGGGGGAGCTTATATTGAAGGGGCAGCCATGCGTGGACAAGGGCTATTTTATTTTATTACCCACTGATCACCCATCATAAACGAAACCCTGGTCATCCGGTGAGTTTGCAGCTTTGATGCACTTTGCACTTTTCATACAAATCGCAAACAATATAAAAATCTTGTGACGAATCGATGCTGCTGCTTTTCAATAGATAAAGACATGGCACTTTTCCCTTCTTCACATTGTAAAAGTGAGAAAGAGAGAGAGGGGAAAAAAAATATACAGTGAAAAATGGTAGCCATTTACTGATAAGTTTCTATTGTTCTCTTCCTTCCTTGCTTGGTTCCTTATTCTTTGTGGCTTCTGTTTCTTATAAACGCTCCCGGCTTTTATTTAGCTAATTGTTTCCGTTGACAGTTGAAGAAACACCTCTTATTGCGCTATGTACAGTATAGCTCAATAAATATTATAACAATAAAAGAAGCTTTGTTATAATTTACTCTTCATGTCGATATTTTCTGCATGGGAACTTAATTGATTGAATTATTATTATACAAAGTGATGTTTCACCTTTATCAATTGCAATTTTTTTTTATAAGCAAGTCAATTAACACTAGAAGCCCCAGATGCGGTCAATTTGACCGTTTTTCAATATTAATAAATATGTGACCTTGACCTTTGGGGCTTCTAGTGTTAAACAATATATTTTCTCTGCAAAGTGATAATTGTAATCTCTCATTCTGCAGATAAAGTTGTGTAATCAACAACAACATACTGTATCCTGAATTACACGTTTTAACTTTATTTATATATCTTTGCTCGGTTTACGCAGCAATTTATTTTCCAACACGTCTGGCTGGATCTGGCAATCAAGATTAGTTAACTATATGCATGTACTACCATACCATAAAAAGAGAAACGAATAACTGTGAATTTACGACATAATAAATTGCAGTAGGTATTAAAAGTGAAATAATGATTTCATATTTAGTCGCATATGTATGTGTGCACACAATCGCTTAATTACAGTCACAAAATTATATGGCCCATATGAGGAAATTCAGAATTTTCCCCCTCTAAAATAACACATTAAAAACCGATAAAAGTATGAAATGTTATGCAATTTTGGTACAAATTATAGTTTAATCCACATAATAGTTAAAAAAAACTGTTCTTTCAAGTTTATAACTAAAATTCTGATTCAAATCGTGTTGGTATATATTAGCAATTGTAATTTGGAAGTGTTTTAACAAAACCAAAATGCACTGTACCTCAAAGGCTATGATTTTGTTAATTTTTGGGTGGAGACCACCAGGAAATCAGTTGGGGGTTTGCAGTGTGTGTGTGTTGTCATCGGAAAGATTGGCCTCTAAAAATAAACTGTCTAAACACAAGTAGGCGCTTATTTAGACACTGTTTATCAGTTCGAGTTGGGCAAATTCTGATCGGACAACATGACAACTCCACCCAAACAATTTTTCGGTGTCGGGTTGGGTTTATATCAGACGGCTTTATTTTTTGATATATGATAACAAGTTGCCACGTGCTGTCCTTCCCTCTCTTCCCCAATCTACATGCTCAATCTTACTGTGCACTGCATGCTCATATGTAGAGTAATATGTATAGAGCAAAAAGAAAAGAAACACGTGTTTGGGAAAATAAGGAAGAAGATTGGTCAAAGAAAACACAGATCCCTTTTGTGTAAGAGCACAAAATGACACAGTCCAAATGACACTGGCTTTACGATTCCAGCTGGTTCCTCTTCTCCTACACACATACACATATCTTTAAAGTGAATTTCCCACGCAAATATACCATGTTGGCATATGGGTGAGAGACTTCTAGTGATAATTTGTGGCAGTGTAACGCGATATAGTTGAAGTTTTTCTCCAATAATGCGTCTAGTACTCGATATTCATTTCTAGAAGAAATCTAACAGTTAGTATTGCTTCAATTTCATTGGTTTTGAAAGGAGTTTCTAATTAAAATGGCGGCTTTAACGAGGAGATGTGGGATATGCTTCCTCAATAAGACCTCCATACTGTATCTGCATGATTGAAGTATTATTTACAAAATAAAGGGTAATTAATGATGGATATTATTTTATCAGCTACACATTAAAAGCTTCTTCGATCAATTTCAAATTTATTTGTAAATATTGAATGTGGGCTATCTGATCCGAGGGGAACGCAAAGTCTGAAATCAACCGATCGATCGATCGATCGATCAATCAATCAATACATCTGTCAATTTTGTGCTATATGCACAGCTGTTGGTGTCTATATCTAATAAGACGTTTCTGCAAATGTCACCACTTCCCGGTGATGTGATGTGATGTGCCCTTATACTTTTGAAGATTATCAAAGTTGGTGGTGTCAAGAAAATGAAGGGGAAGGAGGTCCGTTTCCTCCTCCTCCTCCTTCTTCTTCTTCTTCTTCTTCTTCCAGACATGAATAGAGAAGCCAAGAAGCAGGATCGAGGAACTTAGGCGCTTGATTTGAGATAAGATTTTTTTCTTAAGAAGAAATTTGTAACTAACATTTATCTCCATGTTTAAATTTAAAGCTTTTTTTTTGTGTGTCTTGGAAAATAATTGGTCCGTTCATAAAATAAAATGCACGTTTCGCAATTTTGACGCATTGACGTTTAGAAAGAGTAAAAAGAAAAAACGGTCAAGGTGTCCCCTGGGGCCATGCGGACACCAGTTTGCACCAATCACAAACGAGCATTCAGCAACATTGGCGCTTTATCAACTAGTGTTACTAGCTTTTTAAAAAAAAGGCGACTTTCAGATGCAAACAAAGGTGTGCTGTGCTGACTTTCAATTTACACACGCCAACATTGGGTGTGAATTGCTTAGATTTGTGCCAAGTCGACAATTTTAAACAATTTAAACAAGTGCCACTTTTTTTTCCCCTCTCATATATACAAAACAAAATAAAAAAAGAAAGGGCACATACATGCGTTTCAACGGGTTGTATTTATTTTGTTACGAAATGCAGACACAGATTTCCTTCCAAGAAACCTTTTGTTTAAGATGGTGTTGTTGTATATTTAGGTTGTTCTTTTCTGGGAATGTAAATTGCATATAAAATAATCGGAAGACGTGATGAAGGAAATGGGGGGAAGAAATGCTTATGTAAATTTTAACAATTTGGCTTTTCAATGTCATAATCCTTCATGTTGAAGACTTGATATGCACCTAGCTATCAGCAATTCAGTTTATTCAAGTTCAGAAATAAAGATAGCAAAATGACATTGATTTCTTGGACATTAAAAAAGTAGACTCATTTCTTTTCCTATTTTTTTGGCTCGTTTCTCTTTAACTGTTGACACACCCTGAATAATTTCAAGAATCTTTATTTCTTCCAGTTCAAATGTACTGAATATTTTGCAAAAATTTGAAGCAACTAAGATTGCAAACATTTGGTTAAGAATAGATGACGGACCTGTGTAAAAAAACGAGTGGGAATAACATTTTGTCGGATAAGAACTTGTGTTTAAAATAAATATTTTGTCCTACACAAGGTCACTATTACGTAGACTTAATAGGTTTCCATGGTCGTTAATTATTATTTCACCAATGGCAGTTTCAAAATTACGTCACAGAGAGGAACAAGTGGGGGGAAAAAATGCCAAGTGGTTTAATTCAAAAGCTATATTTATATATAATGTAATTGTAAAAATTATATTTGTCAAGTTCCAAATATAAAATGCTACAAGATAATAAACTGTATGAAATAAATTGGGTACGTTATAATAAATCAAGAAAAATACACATGCAGCAGTTTCACTTCATTAAAAGTTTTCATTCATATTCGACCAACAACAGTCCCCTTTATATGTACTATATTATAATTTATAATTGCTCACCAATGACTGGAAACTGGAATCATATCGAGGCAAAAACAGATGTATAAACTTATAAATTCCTCCTTCTGTATAGCAGTTTTGGCTTGGAATGTTTTGCTTTTTGTTTCCTTTTTTCCTTCTTCCCAAAATTGGTATTGATGACTGTGGTGATGGGGCACTTTTGAACTTTTTTTTCTTTTTAGAGATGAAGTAGTAGTTGTAATAATTTGGAGACACTTGGTGGCCTTGGCACACCTGTCGCCCTCAGCTCACCACAACTCCGCATGCCTTAAGTAGTACACAAGTGCCCAATGGTTCCAGTATAGTTACTTATAAGACGCAAAACGTCTTCTGAGTTGTGGCAATTCAGCAGCTTCCGAGTAGTTAATTGAAGAGTTTTGAGGAATATAAATAAATGCACTTGATGCAAATTCGGAATGAATGAATTACACGATGAAGATGATGGAGATGGAGATGGAGATGGAGAGAAGATGAGTACAGGTATGTATGTAGGCAAGAAACAACCAGTTGAGTGGAGTGCGCAGGGAAGTGTGATGATTAGGTGGTGGTTGTTGTAAGGAGGAGTGAAATGAGAAGAGGTGGAGCAGAAGTAGATGTAGAAGAAGAAGAAGAAGAAAATATGCTGCTTCTTCTCATTCTCATTCTTGTACTATAACCAAGGGTGGGGTGAGTATAGAGTTGACGGTGATTTTACCCAGGGCGTTGTGGGTAACTTGTGGCCACGCCCCTCCCACATCCAACCACGTACTCAGCTAGACAACCAACCACATGACCATTCGGGTCATTGGGAGCATGGAGCATGCGCACAAACCCGAGTACAATCACTCTTTCACAGTGTATAACCGCAAATTGATATATGACATTATATAGTGAGAGTTGCAAGTTCCTTCCTTCCTTCCTTCTTTCCATCAGAGTTCTCTTATTTTTTTAAAAGAGATATTTCTAGTTACTATAATAACCATTGGATAACCAGGAATGCGCAATTTCATATAACTTGAGAAATATTATTGCCAAGGTTTTCATGTAGGTAGTATATATGTTATTTTGATTAATTAGGTCCATGCAGCTATATATTATTATTATTATTGTATGAACCTATTATTAAATTGTTATAAACAAACTATTTAGTGTGCATTTTATATCCCCAAAAAGTTTTCCCTGTTACTTTTTCTTTGATTATGACATTTGTTTTGGTAGAGTTTTGCTTGCTTGCTCTTGCAATATGTATATGTATATCAATATTTGGTTTGAATTTTGAAATGGCTGCTGCAAGTTTTTCGACCTTGATATTTCATTTCAATGGCTGCGCACATGTGACGAAATCGATGGACTGAAATATCGATTGGGAAATTTTCCAGTCTGCAAAATAAGCTCGGGGTATAAAATAATAATATATGGAGAATTTAAAGTGGTAGCATAGCAGCAACCTACTTTATTTGGGTTAACCGGATATTCAAGTTACTATACTATACCTTCAAATTGCGGCTTTGCAGCTGGGCAAAAATGCGATGATGATGATTATTATTTATTTTTGTCCCCCCTCTTTTTACTTCAATTTGCAGAGACTGCAGAATATAGTAACATGTAACAATTTAAAGTACATATTTTTTTTGAAGCAATCCTTGAATTATGCCAAGCGTTTTGAGACATTCTTAAATTAACGTTTCATTTTTTGTTATACATATTCGACCTTCTTGTCCTTCATCCAAGTGCCAAAGTTCTAAGAATTAATTTGAGACTCCTTTTTTTTTAACTCCTTCGGGATTTAAGTGTACAATGCATTCATAAATTGCATTCTTCAGTTTTTCACACACAGGGTGGTCATAAAGCCCATTGTGGAGTTGTAATTGTTTGAATTCCACTGTTCAGAAAGATCACAGTCCACATATTGCAAATTACGAGGAAAACTTTGTACGGATTGGTTGGGATTCATTAAAAATGAAAACTTCAGAAACATTTATACAATAATCAGTTTCTTTTATATACATATAAAAAACAGTTTTGTTGGGATTTGAACATAATTAATCATCCACATGCAATATGTTAAATGCCCATATGTTTTTGATCAATAATATAATGAGAATCAGGATCGAAGTCATGAATAAAAATACTAATATGTTGGGAGCGGCGAATTATGGAGATTTTTTGGTCAAAAAATAAATGTCAACAATCAGAATTCGAGGGCGGCTCAAGTACAAAAACAATAATATGCTTACTACTATCATAAATCACTTAATAACCCTTGACCAGTCAACTGTTTTTTTTTTGCATGTCCCCTTAATAGTAAGAATATTCCAAGATATAAAAATGCTCTGTGATTCTCGAGATCACTTTCAATAAATTACAGTTTTCTTTGCACGTGAGTGGAATATTTTCCGATATATATTTTTAAAATGCACATGAGACTTTTGTGCAGATAGTGTAATAAGTAAAATATGTTTGATGTCGGCATGACGGTATTTAGATCAGGCGAAATTTTTGTAGGTGGAAATGGTATTAAATTCCAAAAAGAATTTTCAATATCTTTATAAGGGTTTTTTTTGGTGAAACGTCTTGGATTTTTCTTTAATATCGCAAATTCTTGTTCAAAAAACTGCGCTTTTTTAGATGAAAAGTTTTTCATTTATATATACAAAAATGTACTGGATTCCACGATTTGATTAAAAATGCACTTCCTCGTGCTTTATTGCTTTTTGAACATAGTATATAGGAATATGCTGTTCTGTGTAAAATAAAATGATTAAGGATAAGAAGAATATCGGACATGGTTTAAGGATGTCCCTTTTCGCATAAAACAGCAACTTTTCGAAATGAGCTGTCAATTTAGTCATGCAATTGAAAACCTGACAATGTCGTTATATTTCCAAGAACAATATCGTCTTTTCTCAATTAGTACCATCATTCCGTATTTTGGTATTTACTGTAAATACATTTCTGTTTGCAATATATATATTTTAAGTTAATTGAACTTCAGTAAACTTTGATTCTTTTACTACGGTTTCAACTTCGAT
This sequence comes from Glomeris maerens, assembly GCA_023279145.1. Classification (NCBI taxonomy): domain Eukaryota; kingdom Metazoa; phylum Arthropoda; class Diplopoda; order Glomerida; family Glomeridae; genus Glomeris; species Glomeris maerens. Next base: position 9,659 of record WWPM01024276.1, on the reverse strand, counting down.
GAAGATTTCTTTCATGTGGAGCATGGTTTAATGGCTCTCGTCGTTATACCATGTATTTATTGAGATTTGTCAACGTTGTCGTCGGTTCCTTGCTTTTTGGATAATTTTACATGAGACATTGACCGCGCAAATACGCTCTGTGTTCACTGGTGGTTGAGATAGCACTAAGTGGGATTAATCAACGACACAAAAACTCCACATTAATGACTTTTCAAGTTTGTACAAATGGCTGGTGATGTCTTAACAGTTGGTCGATCAACAAAGCTTGAATCGGTTTGTATACAGATATGCATTAACAGTTTGGTTCAAAAAAAGAACCAGTTGAAAGCCAACTTCCTTTTTGACAAGTTTAGATCCATCTTGATCACAATTTCGCAGCTTATATAGAATCAACTGGTTAATTCAAATCATTTTGTATATTCCTATACAAAAAATCAATATGATGTTCATTACTTGATCCGGTTGGCTACTGTAATGTATTGTAATGCAACTGCGCATATACAGCGTGAGGCATAAGTAACGCCTCATTGAGATTTACTTGCAAACGGTGATGGATAGGAAGTTGAATGTGCAGAGGTAAAGTGAGCAGTAGTAATGGGCGCTTCTGGTACACCAACCGGAAGTGGCCTTGAACAAGAGCGTCAAGGTCAGCACATATATATCTCGCAAACTGAAAGGAGCAGCAACATGCTGTGTGGGGAAGTTAAATGAGCAGCAAAGCCTGGTACAAATGTTCTCACTGTAGCTTCCATTCATTCAACTTTTGTTGATCAACTATAATCGGGTCAATTAGTTAAACTGGATTCGTGAAGTTGTTGGGGAATCTGCGGTGTATATACATACCTAAAGTATTTTGCTGCGTAACAATGACATGTCATTCCTCGTGGAATGACCAGAGTTGGAATGACAGTCCAAATATTCTGACATCATTCATTGCCCCAACTCCAAACTGAAAGGAAATATGACTGTCTTTGTTATTTACAAGCCACACCCCCTTGACATATAGCATACCTGTAAGACATTCCCACATCTTACATTTATAATTACTATCTCCAAGTATGTATACAGGGTGTTTCACAATTCAGGGGACAAACTGACAGGGCATATTCCCTGCATAAAAAGAATAAGACATAAAGTTCCTATGAACCCATGTCTCCAAGTAGGACCTACATAAAATGTGACATCCATAATTCATGCTCCCCACTTCTTTCCATTAATCATTCATTATGCGTTTCTAATAAAGATGTGGGGAGCATGAATTATGGATGTCACATTTTATGTAGGTCCTACTCAAAAGTCTAAGCGCTTATGGGAACTTTATGTCTTGTTTTCATGCAGGGAAGGCACCCTGCAGGTTTGTCCCCTGAATTGTGAAACACCCTGTATATCGTTGAAATATTTTAACTCAACTTCTAGCTCAGGCCCCTTTTAATTTAAATTAATACATCCATTCAAAATTAAACGATAATGTAATTGTGATCAATATGTATTTTTAATATTAATTTTACTATTAATGTGTTGAAGTTCTTGTGTTTTTTTTTACTTTTTATCCGCATTCAATTTGTGATAATGCCCTACATAGCAAAATTGCCTTTCTCGGACAGATTTCACGCATTGGGAGAGAGATTTTCTATGCATTATTATTAATAGAGAAGATTATGTATGCAAAACACTTGATATAACTGAAGTCGTGACTTGACAAGGATTTGATGAAGTGTAGGTCGTGAGGAAATGCGTAAATGTAAAAGGCACGGTTTTGACTTTTTCCCCCTTCTCCTCCTCTAAAATTCCTCATCCATCCCTATATATTTGCCATATAAGACAAGACGGCAATTAAAGAGGTTCCTTCTTGTATAGCTGCCGTCCATTATTTTCCAGGCCATGGATTTTCTTCTAATGTACATAGTAGTATATATATTTTGCTTAAAGTGGTGCCATAACTCAACACATTTTCTTGTCTGCTTTCCTTGTCTGCTTTCTAACTTGGATAATTGTAATCGATTATACTGATATGTCGTCCACATGTCCATCCTGCAGACATTTATATTAGAAATATATATCTTCATTGTGGGGGAGGGGGATTCTGGATGCCATTTTTTTTGTCTTTATTTCTTTCATCTATGCATTCAGATGTGTATAGTATGACATAGTTGAGATGTGATCGATGGTGGTGTGCATGTATATACTATACAGAGAAGCACCATGTTGCAGTCATATATAGTTCGCAGCATGCAGCCATATGCAAAATTTCAAAAAGCAGTGTCCAATTACTGCGCATGCCTATGTGGGATATCGAGAGAGGAAAAGAAAAGAAATAAGGTCAAGATCGTTAATTTCTCCTTCTATAAAGTCTTTTTCTCTCCTTCACTTTCAAAATATTTGACGTATTCGGCAATCCATACTGTCTGCCTGGGTCGCCAGATATCTTGAGCTTTGGCCAGAAAAGTTGTTCGGCAATCCATGTGGGCATCAGAGATCTGAACAGGTTTTTTGTTCGGCAAATCAAATCTCTGAGGAATGACGTCATTTTCTCTGGCTGCCGTGTATCAGAGACAAATTTCTCGCCTGGCTCCTCAGACAACAAGATGGCGGCCACCATGAAATGTTCGGTCCGGTATGAAGGGTCGCAACATATGCCATTTTGAATTATTGAATACAGAAATTTGTGGTCGGCAAACCAGATATACTGATTGCCAGGCATGCTCAGAGACGGGATCAGAGATGACGTCACATACTCTGGCGACCCAGACAGACAGTGTGAATTGCCGAATACGCCCATTGTTCCATATACGTAGAACATTGGATTTGGTTGCTTTTCCGGTTTCTTTGCTGAAACATTGCTGTATCTATAGTCCAAGATGATCTTTGATCCTTGTTCATGATACATATAAGAAACAGAATACAGTGTGACGCGTATGTATGTATACAGAGATGAAAACTAAAATTAGCTAAGACTTGTGGTATGTTTTCAAAGACTTTGTCCCCCCTCCCTCCCTGTAACTCGGACTTTCTTTCTGCGTGAATTAATGTTTGCAGTTTGTTTTGAGTTGCTTGAATTAATAGTGCTCCCCCTGCTGTGGTTTTTAATGGATTATATAGTACTACGTGCCATCATGTGCAATATTACTGTGGTGCACAATAATGCCTATTGATGATGTGCTGTATATATATATATATACTAGAAAAAGAAAATACACATGCACAAACACGTGCTATATTGCCAAATAGCCTATAACCCCCATGGCTTCTTCCTTCATTCCCTCAACTCCTAAAAGGAGTGTTTTAACGATGAAACCATCTGAGAAATACAACATTTGCCCTATATACTGTACTGTATATGCATTCATTTCTTTAAAATAATATACAGAAATTTATATCTGGGCACAATGAACCTATATGAACATACAAGTATATAAATAACCCATATGTAATAACACTGGGAATATTTATGTAGAGCAAAAGTTTGTGAATGCACAAAGGAGAAATGATGACATTATTTATGGACAGCCCCCCCCCCTCCCCCTCCCTCAATAACGATGTAATTTTATGTGCTTTCAACATGGCACAATTCACACCCTTTTTATTCGCTTGCTGAATTTATTATGACCAGTAAAAACTCAGTAAGGTATATTGTACGGATATTGAATAATAATGAGTTTTTGGAAACTTCTTTTGAATCGATAACGAGTGCATTGATTTATTCTTACTAATTATTTATCAGTTGCGTATACCTACTTGGCCTAAATTTGTTTCTTTGCAGCAAATTATGCAAATGTTTATATTTGAAATTTTTTGGAAGCATTTATTTAGAAATAATATAATTCTTGTTTATTGCGCACGGTATATAATGAATGCACAAGATCCAGTTTGTCTCCGTCTAATATATGCATATATTCAATATTCATCTCAGCTCTGTTTGTATATTCTTTGGGGCAATAAACAACAGGAAGCTGACTTTAGTATATACAAAATGTCACACAAATCACCGTGAAATCACATATTTTGACTGAAAATAAAAGTATTATTTATGCCAAATGCTGAATATATGCTCAAGTCAACTTTGTAAACTGTGTACATAATAAATCTACAGTAAAGTTTAAAATATTTAGCCTAGCTAATAAACTAGGCTTTAAATTTCATTTGAAAAATTAATTATCGGTTTCATCGACTTCAAACAGGGATGTTGATAGTTAATAAACACTGGATATTGATTTGAATAGCATATGTTACGTAATTTATAGATCATTTTCTGTTAATGTATAAAAAAATGACTTTGTGTCAGCAGATGGCGCTGCTGTGCGCCACCATCTGCTCATTCATTATTAAGGGGCATTGGAGCATATAAAGTTGCTAAATTTTCTGCCATGTATTTCTATGAGGTTCCTGCAGTGAATATTATATGCTCTTGTGCCTTTTCGGACGGTGTCAAGAAGAAAAAGACCAAAATCCGATAAGGATTTTAGAGTTTATGTTATCGACGGGGGCATTTTTGTTGCAAAGAATTGCCAGTCACCGAAGCACTTGTAAAAACATACCAACTTCTTGTGTAAATGCAATTTGAACGAACGGCAAATTTCTTTTTAAGTGCATATCTTATCTAAGGAAATCCGGTTAAAGGGAATATAGAGATATAGTTGAGATGCTCCCATAGTTGAACTCTCCCTTATCTTCACGCCCACTCACAATGGATACAACAAGTAGATGAGATGTTGATAGCATTCAGTGCCCCAAACACTCAAATACCAGGGACACACTGACAATCGATGAAGCACAACAGTCAAATTGTTCCTTGGAGCGAAATAAAAGCTCCATTTGTCCCAGCTCCCAATTCAATTTCAAGTGATTGATATTCATGCAGTAGTAGTAGTAGTAGGTAGTATATAGAGTCAATGTTAACACTGTCACCTAGTGCAAGTTCCATCTGGCACCACCAGGGGTTGGTGCAAATCGTAGTTTGACAGACAGTTAATTACAGTTGCATGTATACAACCACCTAGTTGTTTTCACATTCCTATTTGTTTCTGTATTGTATTTCAAATGTTTGAGAAGTTTGTCTTAATAAAGAGTGTATCATTCTAATAATATGTCGCAGTAAATTTATTATTCCAGTATTTTGTATTTAGAAAAGCACATATGACTTCTAAACAAAACATTATTTTGAAATCTATATGTGTGTATATAAAAATGAAGCCACTTTTCGGCTTTGTAACACAACTCCTCCCAAACTACTGCACCGATTTACACCAAATTTTGCCACAGCGCCACAATCCACCCCCTGAGTGTTATTGGTTGCCCATTGCCCACCTAACTTACCTGTAAGAGGTGTAATCTTAATCGCCGAGAAAAATAGCGCCATCTGGTGGATGCAACAAACGATATTTCGTTCCAAATTCCCTGTTGCATTCCAATTAAGGTTCTCCATTCCAATTTCGCTGCTTCGTTCCAATTTTCCTATTCCATTCCTAACTTTCCAAACACTGAATAACATCGGGTCGTTCAATGCAGCAGTTATTTCATCCCAAAACGCAGAATTAACTCCGTGAGTATATTTCAAACTTTCCCACGGACCTTTTCATGCCTTGCATAACCTACAATGTTTCCAACCCTCCTTGGGGCAGGGCAGGACGTGGCGCAAATTAGATGGATTGGCGTGGCGTGGCGTGGCGCGGATTAGATGGATTGGCGTGGCGTGGCGTGGCGCGG
>WWPM01024275.1:0-24620 GCA_023279145.1 Glomeris maerens | reverse complement strand
CGCCAAGAGGACTTGAGGAGCGCCCAGCCACCATGGATCGACGTTACATCGGGGACGTCGCAGTCTACAAGCCGTTTGGACACCATTGTTAGGAGGACAACCCACAACAACGAGAACAAATACAATTGCGTACACACCTGTCAGCCGACACAGCGCTGCTTCCCACGAAGAGAGCCGGGACACGACGCAAGATGGCGTCTCTCTGTTAGAAAATACAAGATGGCGTGTTATGTTTAGAAATGCAATATAGTGTCCCTGTGACGGAAATCCAAGATGGCGACCATTTTATTAGTATACATTTTTACGATCATTGTATTGATTTTTCCTATGTTTATACGATATTCATTTTGCCTCATTACAGTGGCAGACATTCGTTTAAGAACATGCACCTTTGTTGCAAGTTCGGGAATTAAAAATTTATTTTACAGTAAAATCTATTTTTACATTGATAAAAGAGTACTAAGAAATGTTACTGACAAAAAATAATTAATTGGCGTAATAGGGTAATGTATATGTATGCTAAAAAGTTATATTATGTTTGGAAATACAAGATGGCGTTCTTAGGTTATAATTCTAGAATCCAAGATGGCGCCCACGGCAGGTTTCCACCGCAGGAATCAAGGGGCAGGGATCCCATTTCGGAATCAAAGGTGTGTGGCTTCCTTATTATGTACTAATTAAATGGATTAAGTAATCCAGGTAAAAGTTGGACTTGCAATGTAAAAGTAGTACCTGCAAAGATCCTACCTATTCTGCAACACCTGCCAAGGTCATTAAACGTCAAATATACTTCAAAAAGTACAGAAATAGCAAAAAATTCGATTTTTCTGCAAAAAGGGGCGTGGTTAGTTATTTTCTTCTTTAGAAAGGTGCGCGGTCTTGCTTCTGATTGGTTGGGGGCATCGTTTGAAATAGTCCTCAGCAGCAACACTACTTTCAAGTTCAAGGTCAAGGATATATAACTTATTGTCGCGAGGTAAACACACGACCCACTGCCAGGTATAAAGGCAGCTTCCGAGGTACGAAGGTCAATAAGCTATGAGTCACGTGAATCAAATAAATAAATGACGGCATCAGACTAAACGTCAAGGTCAATGCCCTCATTTCCGGGGTCAAAAGGTCAAAGTGGCGTGACCTCACAACGCATCGGTTAAGGGGCGTAGCCAAGGGGCATTGCTTAGCTCCTGATTGGTTGTTGCGGCGATGACGTCACTTCCGGTTGACCACGTCTACCGATGACGTTACTTCCGCCCCCAAGTTCCCTGCTATACAACCGATGTTTCAGCTAAATATCGTTTAATAAGACTACAAATGTTTCAATACATGTAATCGCGATCTAACACAATACAGGGTGAATATGAATAAAACCGACAAACTGCAGGGACTGAGTCCTGACTTGAAATAGAGGAAAAAAGGTCCTATAAACCCATGTCTCCAAACGCTTAGTTTTTTAATAGCACCTACATAATATAGGATATCCATAATGCATGCTCCCCGCATCGTTATTAGTAACGCATCTGCGTTCCTTAAAAAGAATCAATGGAAAGATGTAAGGAGCATTAATTATGGATGTCACATTTTATGTAGGTGCTACTTAAAAAACTAAGCATTTGGGGACACGGGTTTATAGGACCTTTTTTCCTCCATTTCAAGTCAGGAATCAGTCCCTGCTGTTTGTCGGCTTGATTCGTATTCACCCTGTATATCGATACTCCAACTTACAACTAGTGTTAGAACGAAGTTTTAAGCTACCACATTGTAGAACCGTTCGTGTCGGAGAGGAATAGAGAGACAATGTGTGCTCGAACAAATCGCGGCCAGATTACCATCCGTTCTTCTACAGTTGCCTGCTTTTATTACAGACTATCGGACCATGTGACCACTTGCACAATGGGGTTATTCACAACTCAAAGGCAACTGCTTTACATAAAGAGTTTCATTGCACCATGACAGTACCGATTACCACCACGTGTGTAAGTTGGTGCATGGTTAGGCCATTCATTGGGTCGCCATTCATAAAAAAGCATACGCCACCGAGGACGCTCCGACGAACCGTATTTCCTCAGGTCACCACAAGAGGATCTCTGTCGCCTCCGCCCCGGGCAGAGCACCTGCAAAATGATAGACATTCCAAAGTTAATCCTTTTAGCTCTGCCCACTCTGTATTATTTGATAAAAATACTGGTGCTCAACTGAAGTAAAATCAGTTGAGCAGCGGCCCAGTGCAGCAGTAATAGCCTCTACAGCAGGGGTGGGCAAACTACGGCCCGCGGGCCGCATGCGGCCCTCCAGCATATTTCATGCGGCTCATTGGCATGTTGTTGCTATCCTAGCAGATGTTAATTTTTTAGATTCCGAGTATTTCATTCAAATCTGTGGGAAATAAATAAGTTTTTTATGGCTCCAGAATCGATTACTCGCTAATCGATTCTGTAAATTGTAATTGAAGTTAGCTAAAATATATATAATCATTCAAAAAAGATTGAGTGACCCGATTTCCAAGTTGTATTTCTCAGCATTCGTTTATCATAGAAAAATGAGTGTTATGTCAGCTGAAAGAGGGTTTTTAGTTTTCATTGATACAAACATGCATGTGGCTGTCATCTTAGTTATTAAAATGGTGTCGGTTCAATAAATTAATTTTGTTATTCAGTTTTCTAAAACATAATCGGTTGAGGGAGTCAATATCAAGCCACGTTTATCGTTGAACACTCTTCGTTGGTATAGACAACTTGAATTAGCCTGCATAATAAACTGCAGAACTTCCTCTGTAAGGTAAATCAATCCTTTTTTAATGATTAACCGGTATACCGAGAAATACATCTTTGAAATCGGGAAAATCTTTTTTAATAACCCTTCATATGCGGCCCCTGAAATAAAATAAAGTTTCAATGTGGCCCTCTGTGGAAAAAGTTTGCCCACCCCTGCTCTACAGGGTATCGCCAATTAGCAATATTGAGGTGTACTAATAATGTATGTGTTCCTATGCTCAAACCCTGTCTTGGGAAATAAAGGCTTTTGATTTAAACATACCCCGTGTGTGTATTTCTTTGCCTGTGGTATCTATTACTCCCTTGGCTTGTACAAAAAATACCCGCTACCCTGACCAAAGTAACAGACGCGGACATCCCGGCACCCTCGTAAAGCTGTACAATCTGTTCGCCCTCTTCAAGCCACACCATCAGCGGCCAGTCTTCCCGACGGTAACGAGGTCTTCGAGGAGCGCCCAGCTACCGTTTGAGGGAACACCCAAACAAATGAGAATAAAAATACATATTATTGCCTTCCCACCTGTCAGCCAGCCAGCGCTGCTTCCTACAGAGAGAGCCAGAATACGATGCAACGTCACATTTTACGTAGGTACTACTTAAAAATCTAAGCGATTGAGGACATGGGTTTATAGGAACTTTGTGTCTAGTTTTTATGCAGGGAATATACCCTGAAAGTTTGTCCACCGAGTTCGGAAACACCCTGTATAAGATATCATTATTGCTGAATATTTAAGAAGTCCGTACAGCGTAACAATACTCTGTTCATTAAAATTAATTGTACCAAATTTGTTATTATGAATTTATTAGACGACATCGTATCCCTTAGTAAATTATACAGTATATGGTGATCGATCCCGTTATGAAGCTGCAACCTACAACAATGGCAAATAATTATGGTTACTATGGTGAGCCCAGGATATCCTTCCTTTAAATTTGTCTGTCAAACTAACATTTGTATCATTTTCTCTGTACTTTTGGCAGTTCATGCCAACGTGTGCAGGCAGGTTTGCAAAAACATAAAATCCTCATAGCCTGTTGAAATGTCAGCTGAAATCACTTCAAAAGAACCGGTATGTTATAAATTTAAGAAAGAAACAACAATGCGGTATTTACAGATCACAGAACTATTATTTTAAATGCAGTTAATCATTAACATTGGAAACATGTACCCTATGTATAACACATGTTTGTTGATTGTTGTAAGTATACGAGGTACAACATTATTGGGCGATTTCGGCAATTCAATTTTTGTATAGTCCTCCGTCGGGCGCAACCGGTCGGTGGGGCCAGCAAAACACAATTTTTTAGTGCCACTCCTTCCCTTTGTGGCCAAGCGGGACGCCCCTCCCTTACATTTCCTGACACAGGGCGTTGGTCAAGTCGGCCCACATCAGACTTCTGTAAACCTCCACCCCGCCCACCTGGACACCCCTCTGGCCTGTCAGGCCGACTGCGCCTGGTTGCGTAATGGCGTTTTATTTATTTTTCCAATGCTATTTTTTTGGGAATTTTTCATGTTGCTGGGAAAAATATTTTTACGTAATAAATAAGCGAAGGTCCTGCATCAGACGAAATGTGTTCTATTCTTTTCCCAGTTTTTTATTCTTTAAACCCTGTTTCATTCAATGTCAAAACGCTTTTGCAATTTCCTTTATTTTAGTTTAAAATTTATTCTGCTCATTAAACTAGTTCTCAATCTATTGCAACGTTCAATATTTGTAATTCCCTTCACTATTGGAGACTGGTCAAAAGGTAAGAGGATCAAACGTATTAGCAACTATTAATTGCATACATGTGAAGCTCATGCTGACAAAAATCATTGCAGAGAAGCAATTTCATTAAATATATTGTCCAAATAGATTTCAGAGAAAATCTGATTATTAAGGAGAAAAATTAAGATGTTATATGAGGGCGTACCCAAAAGTTCGTAGACTGATTGTTTTGTGCTCACTGTTTTTGCAGTTCCGCCTTCTGCTTTTAGGAGAGTGTAGAGTAACTTCATGCTATTCGGTATAGTCCAAGTTTCGTCCCAAAAAAATACAAGTATTTCGTTTATTTGGTATTAATTATTTAGTGAGAACTGTTTTGTGAGTTCGTCGTTTTTTTCTTAACAACGTCGCCAAAACATTTTCCTTTCTGCTATTGCAAAAACGACGATGAGAGCTCTTTTGAATGTTCGTCGTTTTTGCAATGGCGGATTCTAATGAAGTTTGCGCGCCAATTTTGATTAAAAACATTAACTAGCCCTTTTGCCAAACCCCCCAATTCACCCGACATTGACCCTTCAACTTGTTTTAATCCACTGAATAAAAAGGGACATGAAAGGAAAATGTTTTGGCGACGTTATTGAGGTTAAGAAAAAAACGACGAACTCACAAAACAGTTCTCACTAAATAATTAATACCAAATAAACGAAATATTTTTTTGGGACGAAACTTGGACTACTGAATAGCATGAAGTTACTCTACACTCTCCTAAAAGCAGAAGGCGGAACTGCAAAAACTGTGACCACAAAAAAATCAGTCTACGAACTTTTGGGTACCCATATGTATGTATAAATACAGTGGAACCTGTCTAAGTTGAACGCCCAATATCCAAAGATAACGTTTAACTTATACGGGTGTTCAAGTTAGACAAATAAAAAAAAATCCGAGAAATTTTTTTAAACTTTATTGAACATCATGGGAATAGTTGTTTGTCTCCCATTATACAGGGTCTTTCTTTTAAGACGCAACAATTGACAACGAGATTTGCCCAGTTTGCAGTTTTCCCAACATGACCCCGCACGCGCCATTGAGAAAATTATCGTTAGAAAATGGGGGGGGGGATATTATTGGATTTTATTGCCCACGTAATAATGGCATGTGAGTGGCCTTCATCTCGCGAGTGGAAGTGATGAACACTGTTTTCTTGGGATGAAACAACATGGAAAGACATTTCTCTAGCCTAAATGAATCCCAATGTTATACTAGTTCGTGTTCAAAGTGACCGCCGTTATTCGTCAAACAGTGGTGCAGCCGGTCTGCAAAAGCAGCTTGGACATTTGTAAGAGTGTCAGGTGTAATTTGGCGACAATCGGCAATTATGCAGTAACGTAATTCATCAATAGAAACGCAGTGGTGCCATGTTGGGAAAACTGCAAACTGGGCAAATCTCGTTGTCCATTGTTGCGTCTTAAAAGAAAGACCCTGTATATTTTTTTCTCAATCTGGAGCAGCAACATATTTTCATATGCTGAAGCACGTTGAAACGTCGAAACATCGTTAGTCATATCATAATCTTTCGATTTTTGAACCATATCTAAGGCCTCTCGACTTGAAATGGGGCGTGGCCTAACGAGTTTTGCCGACGCTCCTGGGCAAAGTCTCACTCTCTTTGTTTGGGGTTGAGGCAGGTTGGAGATAAAGGGAAAAGTTCAACTTGAAAGGGGTGAAAGTGTGAAAATGTCATTGAGTGGACTCGGATTGTGTTCAAGTTTTAAGAAGGAGGGGTTCAACATAAAGAGGTCACGAGCAATGTTACGTCCATCGGCAAACGTGCAGCCAAACTTTACGTTCAAGATATGCAAGTTTTCAAGATGAACGGGTTCAAGTTATACAGGTTCCACTGTATAATGACGTCAAATGGCAAGTGACTGATGTCATTAGATAGAATAAGTAGGACATCAGTGCCTACGTCATCCATTTTAGTCACGTTGATATTTACGTTCTACTTTGTCTCCCAAATGACCCGACTTCATCGAAATCTAACCCCCCGAAGACCCTGTCTTTAGGTTGTTCTGTCCTTTTATCAGTTTCCATTCCCCTATTTTATCGATTTGTTGGTTAGTTTTCTGAAGTTTGTTATGTTCAATCTATAAGGCTACGTGTTATTTTTAGGGTATGGACGAGCGGAGAATCTGAGGGATGTTTTGTTGAGTATTGTGATAAGTGTTGTAAATGGTGCTTGATCTTCTAGTGAGTAGCCGACAAAGGGAATAGCGAGTGGAACGGTGGAGGCGAGTCTGAGTAATCTAGAAATAGCCTACATGGCTTGGTAATCAATCGTCACTTCTTTGTACGGCATTTACATTTACAACAATGTTCAAATCGATCTAATTGCGAAACTACTAAAAACATCACCAATACTTTTTTATATATGCACACTTGTACAGGGTGTCCCATAATTCCGTGTCCACAGGCACAATACGAAATTGCTTCATTTTAGGAACGACATATCAACGGGAATGTGTCGTGAAGACCAGGGGCCGTGTAAAGCATGCAAAAGTTATGGCCTTTAACATCGTTTTCATGGTCATACAAAAATTATCTTGCGAACTGTTTGAGCTAGAACCCTAGTCCCAATTTGAAAGTTGTAGAGCATTGTGAAATTAGTCGAATTGAGCAAAGTGTTTGTTCTATTGGCCGACGGGCGAATTTATAGCGAATTTATGCTAAAGTAGGGAAGCCCCTGGAAACAGCTTCTCTGCGTAGCACCTGCTAGCTTAGATGTCAGGCAGAGCACCTACCCCAACGTTGAAAGCAATGTGTTATGATAGCGGCAATGTACATCATGCAGAATGTGTTAATGTGCAAAATGTCCATGGTTATTCCAAATGTAGTTTTTAGCCACAGACATGCGGTTTCCGTATGACAATTGCGGACTGAAACTAGCACATTTTCATTCTGAAAACCTATTTACAACCAAACAAACCTGGGGGGGGGGGGCTGTACACATCGTAAAGCCCTATTCCGTATGCGTACAGTACACAATCAGGTTGTTTACAACACATGTTCGGACACCTCCTTCAGCAGGTTGCTGTAAACAAACTGGAAGCAACTTCTCTGCCTGACATCTAAGCTAGCAGGTGCAAGGCAGGAATGCTGTTTCCAGGGGCTTCCCTACTTTAGCATAAATTCGCTATAAATTCGCCCGTTGGCCAATAGAACAAACACTTTGCTCAACTAGACTAATTTCACAATGCTCTACAACTTTCAAATTGGGACTAGGGTTCTAGCTCAAACGGTTCACAAGATAATTTTGTATGACCTTGAAAACGATGTTAAAGGCCATAACTTTTGCATGCTTTACACGGCCCCCGGTCTTCACGACACATTCCCGTTGCTGTGTTGTCCCTAACATGAAGCAATTTCGTATTGTGCCCGTGGACATGGTATTATGGGACACCCTGTATATACACAATGTTAATCTTGTAGTTTGCAATATAGCCACCGTGTGCCACCTCAATATGCTCACTACGTGTTAGGCCTATGTACAACTCTTGTAGGTGAAGCGCCGTATGACCACCATATTGTACAGCCGTCATCATGGGCTAACTCCATTTTATAAAAGAGGCAACTGTTGCGTTCGCCTCCAGGCTAAGTTCCTACACTTCCCACCAGTGGCGCTGTAACTCCTCTTTGTGCCATATGCCACCTGTACTTGCAATAGCATTCCAATGTGTCATATTTTTTCCCTTTAAGCCCGCCCCCCCCCCCATTGTATTATTTGGTATAAAGAGGCCCCTCTGTCCAATTAAAATTCAGACAGAAAGCTGCCTCCTGCAACATCTTTCGGCCTAGCAGAGCCTACCTCTGGACTTCTCTAGTAATTAGCATACAATCTGTGTTCTTCCTACTCTCACTCCCACACAGGAATACTAGAATAAAGAAATGAGGTTCATCCTGAGTCTGTCTTCGTTGCTACTCACCACATTACGGTCTTCGACTACGACACCGGGAGCAGTTATAAAGAAGAAGCAACTTTAGGTCCAGCACACACCAACGACGGTCTTCACAGCGGAGCACCTAAGGTCAACTGAGGCTGTTGTAACAGACATCCAATTCAAGATGTTCCTCCTGTTAAGGACTGGAAGACATTGGGTCGTCAGAAGCTCGTCTCCTTGGCAGCCACATTTCTTGGTTCCTCCGAGGACAGGCGCCTTATACAAAGCTGTACGGGAAGCCTGCCTCCTGTTGCGACATCTCCAATCCTACCCTCCAAGGAAAGCCGAGAAAGTCCTTTAGGTTCGCCCAGCTACCATGTAGTCACCTCTGTGAGAAGCAGACGGTTCTAGCTCTCAAGACCTTTGTCACCACTGGGAAGGAACGTCCCCCAACGGTGATTCAAAGTACGATTCGCACAACAATATCAGGCGGTTTTCTACGTCCAGCATCTAGAGCCCACAATGCGCTCAGCAACAAGCCAGACATTGCAGCTTCCTGGAAACCAATGACATCGAGCTACTTATCTCTCTGGAACTCCGCATCAAAGCAGATTGCTTTAGGGTCTCTGGAAGTCCTTGTAAATCCCGTCAGAACTGTTCACCACCGACCAGCAGCACCGCAGCAGCCAGTCCTTCTGATCACCGCAGCCTGTTTCTAGGTCTGTCCAGCCACCGCAGGTCGCGGCTTAAGGGGGCAGTGAAGCCTGTCCGTTTTCCCATAAACTCCGCTTCGAGAGGACAACTCACAACCACGAGAATAAAAATATTGGGCACCACAAGTCATCAAACTAGGTTGATTCCATCCAAGCAAGCCGGGAGACGATGCAGGGAAGCCTAAATAGTGTGCAGCAAAACAATATTAGGCCAATGGTTACACCTGAGAGCGTTTATCACGTTGAGCACGTATTTGATAAGGAATCGTCTGCGCTGCCTCCTACGCCTTAGCGGGTATAGATCATTTACGGGTGCCAGCTTCAGCCTGTAATGGTGATGCACCTGCACTACAGGTGCCTGTAGGAGTGGGTAACATAATATCCTGCCATGAATTAGAGGTAAAGATCAATTTAGAACTCCTCCGTAAGCCTGTAAACAGTGGCACCATCTAAGTGCATATAGAAGTGACTCAAAAACATTACAATATTGAAAATCCCAGGCGGTGGCCATCATTGTTGCTTGATAGACTAAAAAAAGTGTGCATAAATTAGGCCACCAATGTTTAAAGTTGTGAACCAAAGGCTACGTATTTATTGTAGTTGTTTGTTACAATTATTTAACATGGCATAAAAGGTGCAGGTTATAAGTAGAAATAAACTTCATTTTGCTACCTAGAACAATTGCGGTGTTTCCACGTTATATTCAGCGCATTGTGCACAAAGTGCATAAACCCCCAGGCTTTATAAAAGAAGTAAGTTATTCAATCTTGGTGAAATACTTTGCATTCTGCACCATTCTGAATGAATCAGAGATAGGTGAAAAAAGCATTGTTTCGCCCTGTTACCGCATGCAAGACTCTGTAATCCACAATCACTGTGTCGTGTTTTGTGCAAAATTGCCAACGGTTGCAATACAAGAAGCGCAAAGCCATGCCAGCTTTGAAACCAATCCACACGGTGGAAAGTTTGTTTGGCCTTTGTAAAGGAAAAGATGTCCGGAAGTCCAAATGGCATAAAGTTGTATTAAGCACTGAAAAAGCTTCAATTGTCATTGTCCTGATAAATGGAACTACTACTGACATGGCCTGCGTAGGAGCGCGAAAATTTACTCCAAACGCCAACAAGGGGAGGGTCCATCGTAATTTGGGCTGCATTTGGATTGGATGTAAACACTGATATTGCTTTTACCAGCAGTCACTTGAGGTCACCAGGCTGTCAAAACATACTGAAAGAATATCTGTTGGAGAATGGTCAACATATCTGAGGGCCATATTGGTTCTTCCAGCAAGACAATGTTCCTATGCATACACCTATGTTCACCTGACTCGAACCCCATCGAAAACCTATGGGGACTTTTTACAAGAATGGTCTATGCCGTATCAGAACTGAAGGATTGAATTCTTTACCGCTGGGCAGAAATTTTAACTAAAACTATAAAAACACTAATAAATTCAATGCTAAATCATTTGTTCAAGGTCATTTCGAAAGGTTGTTATCATATTGGTTCTTTAATAGTACCATCTTTTTCCAAAAATAAGACCTCCTTGAAAATAAGCCCTAGCCCAAATTAAAAGGTTTTCGGAATATAAGCCATCCCCCGAATGTAAGCCCTATTTGAAATCGGTGCCAACTAGTGGATGGTGAGGTCACTCGTGCCAGACCATTACGATCAAGGACTATGGATACGGGACTTCATGTACTGGGTTTCAGCGATAAGGTCTCGCTGTTTGTAACTCAGATCATTAAATACGACGTCATTCTAGGCATGTCGTGGTTACGACGTTTTAAATTCACTGTTAATTGCGACACCAAGACCTTAAGATTGTGTTCCCCCAGTCTCAAGGGGAAGGAAGTAAGCATCAAGCTGCAAGTTAGGAAGCGATCATCAGGAAATAGTCCTGGCTGCAGCAACATAAGCTACAGTATTCCTGAAGAGTATCAGGATCTTGCTGACGTGTTCGGCAAAAGGCGTGCCGACGCCCTACCCAAGGCAGGGCCTCACGATTGCACTTTGACTCTGATTGATCCTACGGGTACTTCCCTTCCTACCTCTCGGATGTACAAGCTAACCCAACCGGAGAGACACCAGTTGCGGGCTTATATTGATGAAAACTTAAGTAAAGGTTTCATTCTAACCTCTTAGTCTCCCGTCAGTTCCCCGTTGTTTTTTGTGGGCAAGAAGGACGGTACCTTGCGCCCCGTAGTTGACTATAGGAAGGTCAACCAAATCACAGTACGCAATACGGCGCTCCTCCCTCTGATTGGTGAGATAATAGACATGCTACAAGGGGCCAAGGTTTTCACCAAGCTGGACCTAAGAAATGCCTACAACCTTGTACGGATCAGGAAGGGAGACGAATACCTTACAGCCTTCAAAACCCCTTGGGGTCTCTTCGCGTACTGTGTAACGCCTTTCGGATTGAAGAATGCCCCGGCTGTCTTTCAATCTTTCCTTAACCACATCTTTCACGATGTACTGGACCGACTAGTGGTGATTTACATCGACGATCTACTTATATTCTCCAAGGATCAACAGTCTCATACCCAAGAAGTGCGTTTGGTTCTCCAACGCCTGCTTGAGAATGGTTTGTTTGTCAAGCTAGAGAAGTGTGTTTTCCGGAAATCTAAAATTGAATTCCTGAGGATAAACATCACCTCGCAAGGCATAGAAGTCACGGCTGACAAGTCAGCTGAAATTACGGGCTGGCCAGTCTCTCGCAGCCGCAAAGAGTTACAGAAGTTCTTAGGTCTGGCTAATTTTTGCAGAGACTTTGTCCCCAATTACTCCCGGGTGGCTAAGCCTCTGACAGACTTAACCTCAACCAAGGTACCCTTTCTATGGAATAAGGAGGCGGAAACTGAAATGATTGCCACCAAGAGGGCGTTATCCACTCCCCCGGTATTACCGTTTGCTGACCACAACTTGCCTTTCCTGATGGAGACGGACGCTTCTGACTTTGCGGTGGGTGCTGTATTGTTACAACGTCACCAGGGGAAGCTTCACGCAGTGGCCTATTACTCCAGAAAACTTGGCTCTCCGAAAAGGAATTAAACCGTTAATGATAAGGAGCTGTTGGCTATTGTGGAAGGACTATGGGTCTGGCGCCATTACCTACTAGGGACCAAACATAAGATTACCATCCTAACGGGTCGTCGGAACCTGACGTCCTTCTTATCCAAACAGAACCTTTCCCAAAGACAGGTCCGTTGGGCGATATTTCTCGAAGATTAAGATTTTGTGGTAAATTTCCATCCTAATGGTGCCAACAGACGCGCGGACGCCTTTAGCCGCCAAGCTTGAATGAAACCTGACCCTGAAGATGTAACTACTACTGGGACTATTTTGGAGCCACGACACTTCCAGATGGCAGGCGCCAAAAGGGTTGTGGACCGGAGCACCCCCAGTGCTGATGATCAGGTTGCGGTGAGGCCCTCAGTGCTACAGCCCTCAGCTGAGGGTTCTAATACTCCTATGGTTTTGGAAGACTCTAGTGCTACTGACCAGAGTGTCACCCACCCTCCAGGGCCACCACATGCTCCTTCTCTCGAGATCAAAGACAAGGCCGAGCAGCTTAGGATCCTGCAGAAACGGCACGATACTCCTGTCGCCGGTCATATGGGGGAAAAGCGAACCTACGATCTCATAGCCCGGGATTTCTGTTGGACAGGCATGCGCAAAGATGTCACGGATTTTGTGTGTTCATGCAATACCTGCAATAGGAACAAACCACCTCGACACCTGCCTTACGGCTTGCTGATGCCTCTTCCTGTGCCACCTCGTCCTTGGAGTTCCCTTTCTGCTGACTTCATAACTAAGCTTCCGTCCTCTGAGGGATTCGATTCCATTCTTGTGATAGTGGACAGATTCTCGAAGATGGCGCATCTGGTTCCTTGTAATGAATCTATCACCGCAGGGGAGATGGCTAGATTGTTTGAACGCAACATTTTTCGCGTGCACGGACTACCGGACGAGGTCGTCAGTGATCGGAGACCTCAATTCGTCTCCAGGTTTTGGAAGGCCCTCTTAACTCGTTTGAGAATCAAACAGGCCCTCTTCTCTACTCAGCACCCGCAATCTGATGGCCAAACCGAAAGGGTCAACCAGACCCTGGAGCACTACTTACGGTGCTTTGTGAATTTCCATAAAGGGAACTAAATCGCTTGTCTTTCAACCGCCGAGTTCGCCCTCAACAACGCTGTCAACGTCTTGACCAAGGTCTCCCCCTTTTGGGCCCTCTATGGCCATCACCCCCGAGCTGACAATCTTGTGCGTCCTGTGGCAACTGCCAGCGGGGTTCCGTCCAGTGATGAGTTGGCGGAACGCATGGCCACTGTGCACCGTCAGGTGCGAGCCAACTTAAAACAGGCTCAAGATTGTTAAAAGCGTAATGCGGACAGACGTCGACAGGACCACACCTTCCATGTTGGCGACCAGGTGTGGCTCCTGCGGCGTGGCTTGCCTACTGACCGTCCCTGTAGGAAATTGGATAATAATCGTTTGGGGCCCTATCGTATAACCGAGAAGATTAATGACGTGGCATTCCGCCTCCTACTTCCTGAAAAGGTCCGTCTATACGATGTGTTCCACGTTTCTCTCCTGGAGCCCTACCACGCCAACCAGGTCCAGGGAAGAGTGCAACCTCCGCCACCTCCTATTGAGATTGAAGGCGGGACTTATTATAAGATGCGAGAAGTCCATAAGTCCCACCGTTTCCATGGGCGGATACAATACTTCATTGACTGGGAAGGGTACGGACCTCAAGATAGAAGTTGGGAACCTGCCGACAACCTGACTCCCTTAGCCATTGAGATTTTTCATCAGCGCTTTCCGGACCAACCTGGCCCGGAGCCGTCCTAGCCTCCTGTTGGACTCGGGTGAGGAGGGAGGCGTAGTGTATGGAGCCGAAGTCATCTTAGCACCTGATCCCGGCGATCGCACTGTTTGCGGTCTTATGGCCAACTGTGCAGAGGCCTTTCACAGGCACCAACAAGTGCTTCTCTGCTGGATGCCTCCTGTGCTCTCCTTAAGGACACCGGGTCTCCTGTGTCCTCCGGTGCCTTCTGGTGGTAAGAAGCTTCTCTTGTGTGTCCTCGGACAGTTTTGCCTCCGCGGACGTTTGCGTGTCCTTGGACAGTTGTGCGTCCTCGGACAGTTGTGTGTCGTCGGACAGCTGTGCCCCTGGTCTGAGGGTCACCATCCCTTTGCTCCTTGGACCAGTACCCTCTCGGGATCGTGGTCCGGAGTCTTAAACCGTGGCTCCTGCCTAGGTCTTGACCTCGGGCATGACATGTGGGGATTATGGGAAGGATATTTTGCTAATGATATTGTATTAAGAATGAATTCGTATGATGTCCTGGTAAATACAATTCTTATGTATGAGGTAGAAATTTGGGACTGGGAAAGTTGGACATGTTTTGGAACATTGCGAATGAAATACTTTAGATGGGTCTTGGGGGTGAAATGGAACACGCCTGCATATTTAGTTAAATTGAAGTGGGAGATACAAATTGGAGGGCTAGTTGTGTGAGTATAGCATTCAGATTTTAGCAATAAAAAAGGAAAATTGATTGTGATAGGTATATTAAAGGATTGTGGAGTGGTGGTTGGAGGATACAAGAGGGAGTAAGACTAGAAAGATTGTTAGGAGAGTTGATTTAGGAGATGTGGATTAACCCAAGTGAAAATAGATATTATGGAAGAAAGAGGTTGGGATATACTGTAAATCCGCGACAATAAGCCTGTCTTGAGAATACACCGGTCTCGTAAATAAGCCGGTTTAAACAAACAAAATTTGAAAAATAAGCCCGTTTTGAAAGGGCTTCCCGATCTACACAACTCCACTGCTACCCGATCTGTTTAATTTAAAAATAATACAATATAATTTTGTATACCTATTTTAATGTTGAATTTGATAATTTATTTTGTCACCTAAAAATTCACTGTGCATTTTTCATTACATTTTATTAAAATCACCCAAAAAAATCATTTCATACGCATTTCATTTAGCATAAGACATTGCGATGTGCATATACATAGCATTACATAAACGCGTCCTCGGTGACTGATATTAACAAAATAAGCCGGTCTCGAAATTTAGCCGGTCTCGTAAATTAGTTTTGCCAAAAAGGAAAAATTAAAAAATAATCCCGGGCTTATTATCCCGGATTTACGGTAATGTAT
The DNA here is from genome assembly GCA_023279145.1 of Glomeris maerens. Classification (NCBI taxonomy): domain Eukaryota; kingdom Metazoa; phylum Arthropoda; class Diplopoda; order Glomerida; family Glomeridae; genus Glomeris; species Glomeris maerens. The sequence goes on along the minus strand of WWPM01024275.1, from coordinate 9,311 downwards.
GATTTGAAATTTCCGGTGCCCTCTATTGGCCAAACGACATTGAACGGCAGGCAAATGGCATCTTGCCGGAATACTGAATTTATATAAAAGACTTAATGGGCGAGGGCGGTAGAATGGTGACATAATGCTGCTCACGGTTTCCCTGTACAATTCTTTGCCGAATTTTTTTAAATTTCTGGGAAGTAGATATTACTGTGAATGTCTCTGCAATACTTTTTCAAGCAAATAGTTCACAGTGTTCATTAAATCTAGTCCTGCAAACTTAACAATTTTGGTTTAAAATCGCACACATTCATCGCACATGTCTTATCGAAGGATGCCTTACAAAAGTCAAATTGAAATCATGGGTTTAAATGCTATTGTTAATAGATATAATTAAAATAACATGAAATATTAATTCAATTCTGCAAAAATATTACAATTAATTCCACTATGACTGATTTATTATGTCATATGCAAATCAGTGTCAATATTCCTCACAGATATCTTGTAATAAGGTAGATAACTGCATATTCATTGCACACGTCTCAAATTATAAAATTAAGTTGAACAGTTGTAAAATTTGAATGGTAATAACTTTATTGTTCATTGATGGTAAAGAAACAATGACAGACTCCCTTTCGGTTACAAGTTGACAATTTCGAACTCCCTCACAGTTTGTGCTCAATCAGGCCTGAACCCATTAGCTGAAGCACCCTGCATAGAGATTAAATTATTTTAACGTACAAAATTATATTCTATTACATACTCGTAATTTATTTTACAATATGCAGGAATGGAACAGAAGTTACAAGAAACATATTTCTCACTTTTGCCTCTATACAACGCTACCGGAGGTACGGAGAATAGCTTCCCAAGGTTCAACAACATCCAAGATTTGCTGGACAGTTTTGCTCACTGTTGGATTTGCAATATCGATAACTTTGTGCTACCAACTCCTGTTTGAATATTCCAAGTGTGTTTTTTGCATGATATGAAATGTATTTAACGAATGCACTCATCCTTGAATTTGTTCCAGTTAATCATAACAGAAATACTGTATTATAATTTTAACAGCATTATGCAATATTTTTTTCTATAAATAAGATACTAGGCATAGTATAGAAATCCGAAAAAAATCATTTTCTCACAGCTTCAAGAAACACTATGTGTGTTTTTATTTAGACGACTAGTTTCGACTCTTCAGTGAGTCATCATCAGGTCCAAAACTTACGATTGAACTCAGCATTTGAACGATTTAAAGCAGATCCACAAATATCAATATGCGGAATACAACCATCGTTAAACACTAAACATCGGAAAAAGAAAAAAAACACACATAGTGTTTCTTGAAGCAGTAAGAAAAGAATTTTTTCGGTTTTCATTACCATTATCCCACATTTTCACGCTCTTTCTTTGTAAATCTTTGTAAATCTTTGTAAATCTTCATTCAACTGCGCAAGCTTATCTTGTCTGAGTATAGACAGAACATGAAAACTTTTCCAAATAACTATGAAGTCAAATAATAATGCTCAAAAAATTCCTGTCAAAAATTTCATATATGGAGATCAACACCATGCATTGCGAACGCAACCAATATGGTAGCAACAATCGATATTATGACTGAAACCAAATATTAATTGACAATATTGAAATACCAATTAAAGAGTTTATTGTATGAAAACTTATGTTTATAATAATAAAAATTTCATGCTTTTTTAATGACTTCTCTGTCAATAGTATTTATGCCAAGTGTAATCATCTAAATTGATGTTAAGTAATTAAATGAGATGAATGTTGAAAGATATGTGTTGGGCCAGGTATACACGAGCGCTATGCTATGTACATATTTTTTTCGTCTGTATGACTAACAGTAATTTTAATTTTTAGGTTCTACGCATTACAAACTTCCAATAGCGAAGTTGCAGTAACAGTTCCTTTACCTGAAATTGTATTTTGCGATTACAATATCCTAGGCTATGGAGAGAAGTATGTATATAAAGGGATTCCGTGAGCCACAGAGCAAAGAATGAAAACGTTGTCGTAATGAAGTTGAAAATGTTATCACCTCTCCCAAAGATCAGGAATAATTAGGGTTGCAAAATTTTCCCTTAGATCTGTGTGAATGTCACGTGTCATACTCTAAACCTGTCAGATCTGGACTAACATATGTGAGCAAGTTATTATTCAGTGCGTTTCACAATTCAGGGGACAAACTTTCGGGGTACCTTCCCTGCATGGAAACAACATGCAAATGTTCAATGAACCGATGTCGGCAAATGCTCTGGTTTTTAATTAGGAAATGAAATGTGACATCATTAATAAATGCTCCCCAAGAAGGAAAACCGCTGTTAGACCTCTTTCACACGGGACACTCGGTGTACGGCCACTGTATTTTGACACGCCCACTTGCGTGAATCCGAGACAACCACTGTACAGCAATTCGGTAATCTGACGTCATGGACATGCCCCCTTCCTTTCACGTAAATTTTTCTGGCGAACTATTTTACTTCTTTCGAGGTGATTTACTAGCATAAAATTGTATTATCGTTGATTATTTTGTCTTACTTCTTTTTCCCAACCTCCAAAATTTAAAACAAATATTGGCCAAATATCTTACATAAGCATATTTCCATTTTTTTATTTTATTAACGTTTTAATCGCTAATTACGACCCATAGACCTCATAAAAATTAAATTAAAACAATCAATAACATTTACCTTGTTGAAAACATAAGGTATATAGCGATAATTGTGATAAATTTCTGAAGAAAAATTGGTAAACAAAAGAATGCGTTTTGAAACGATGTGTCCCGTGTGAACGGTATCACAGAGCTTAATGCTAAGAGGCGTGGCTAAGCCACACGAAGTGTACGGGCGGTTCGAGGGGAAAGCCAACAATGTGCCACGGAATGCAGCGACGCTGGAGGCTGAAGCACCGTGTGAATGCTCCCATTGAGTCGCATGTATCTCGTGTCGCTCAAAATACAGTGGCCGTACACCGAGTGTCCCGTGTGAAAGGGGTCTTAATGTAGTCGAAATTGTGCTGTGAATCACCATGACCTCTCACCGTTGGACTTCTACAATGTATGAAAAGCAGACAGCGATTCATACCTCAACTCCTATCCAGCTGCAAATGGTAATGGGGCAACCTGAAATCCAAATTGCTGAAAAGGATGTAATCGCCGCACAGGCCTTTGCAGGTATAACTGGACCAGGTCAGAAACCAGAAGCAGAAAAAACATACCATTGTAACGGCCCGATTTTCCAACCGGCCTTACTATTGCCAAGACATGGCGTTATTGCCCGGCCCAGCCATAGTAACGGCGTGGTGGGCAAACGTCCTTACACTGCAATGGCATGGTTTTCCCAACCAGCCTTGCAGCAACCTTCCCCACCTGCAATGATTGATACCATTTGCATAGGAAAGGCATTGGGTCATTGGGCAAGTCCCAGACCATGTCCCCCCCCCCCTGTGTGAATCTCAGGCGACCATCCCAAATTCCAATTGGTGCAGTCTGGCCAATCACAGCACAGTATGGGCGCCGGCCCACCCCCTGAGCTTGGCTATTGGCAAGGCCGCCAAACCACCTGACCTTAGGTTGGCGAACAACCAGCGCCTCCCCATTTATACCATATAAATGGACGCGTTTCAGACACAAAGATCACTCTGGCTCTTGGCAAGCACCTTGCTTGCAAGGAAGTCTCCTACCTTGGAGACTGGGGTGGAGAAAGCTTTGGACCCTTGTGGCCAAGTTTACCTACAAGGGGCTAAATCTTGCGCTTGCCTTGTGCAAGGCTTGATTGTCCCCTAAACTCAGTGCCTATTGGGTGGCGTACAATAGGGGCGTGGCAGCCAAATCTTAGCCCTTGTCTAGCAGATCAACTGTCGTACTTCTTGTGTAGCGCGCACCCGCCCCCCTATTGTACATCTGGGAGTACCTCCTTTTCTCAAGGGTGGACCGTTGCGTACAATATTGGTTCTTACGGGAATAACTCACACCCCCTGTTCCCGGTTGGTCGGAATATACCTATGCAAGGGCTACATTTTACGGTCCCGAGTGGCCAAGAGGTTCGATGACAGCACCACTTAAAAACATGCGGTGATTTCTAAGGAAAGGTCTCAAAAGCCGACGTCAGAAATCTCAGACTGTTCAGACTAGTACGACTTCTACCTTAAATCGCCTTGACTTAAAGGAACTGGAATTGTCCAATTTGTTTAGATGCTTTATTTTCAGATCTTCTTCACACTTCTGCACCCACAGTCCAGGAAAGTTTTGACTGGCCTTGAAATTATGTCCTTGTACTCTTCTGAGGATATCCAACTCAGCTATTCTTATCTCGTTCACTGTGGGAACAAGTGTGGTTTCTATTTTTGTTTTATTTTGTTTCCTTTTCAAGTTCATTATAAATCATAGTACATAAGCTGCGACTCCCGCGTTCTTCTCATACGATGAAAATCTTGGCTCTGGCATAGCCATGACCACATACATAGCGGTTTTTCTTCTTTCCTTATCAACCTCTTCGTCAACAATGGTCCATATGTAGTTTGGCCAAGATTCTCTAGGGCACTTTAACCATTTTAACCCCTCCCACCATTAAGACTGAGCCAGCTGTGCTGGACTGCATCCCAGTGATAGTAGGTCAGCTGGATTTAGTGTCCCTGGTGCATGACGTCATTGCCATCCCTCAGTCAAGTGACATATTTCTTTTATTCGATTGTCTACAAACACTCCCCAGTCTGCCTCACGCCTTATCCATGCTAAGGCTGTAGTGGAATCTGTCGACATGGTTACAGGCACAACCAAACGAGAAGCATCCACCTCTGTTTTTGCAAGCCTGGCACCTATCAAGCATTTCAGAAGTTCCAGACGAGGTATCTGACTCTCCCAATCCGCTTTTTGTCCATCGGAGCAAGTCTAGGTTTTTGCCATAACCTTTGCCATGCGAAGACCACTGCTGCATAGGCTATCAGACTGGCATCGACAAAGCAATGTACAGTAAAACCTCGGGATCGGGTCACCCTCTTAATAGGGTCACCTGGATGATCGGGTCGCCAAGGGCAGGCACAGAATTTTTCTTCCATAGATTGTGTGTATTAGCCTGTTGGTTAATCGGGTCACCCCGGATATCGGGTCAAGGGCCGCCAGTTTGATCCCCTTGAGCATATGCAGATCGGATAACCGAATCACCTGGGGTTTGCTGTTGAGACATAACTGCCGCTATTTCCATGTTTGGATGAGTCACCACTTTAATTGCTGTAAAACGCTCCTGCTTTGGGCAAATTTTATTTCTCTAGTCAAGCGTTGGGTCATAGCTTCGTTGTTTGCAGGCTACTGTACTTGATCAAGGAGAGCATCAAGCAAACATTTCGGAATTCTCAGCAGTGAAACAGTATGGCGACCAAAAAAACGAGTTGAATTGGGACTTGCAGATTCATTAATGTGTGTTAATAAAAAATTCCATACCACAATTGTAAAATGAAATGCAGGAAATTTTTCACAAAATTTTTATGCATCGGTTAATAGAGTCACCTCATAGATGGGGTCGCATTGAGGCAGGTCCCTTGGGTGACCCCATTAACGAGATTTTACTGTAATTCTGTTTTTGCAGCACTACTTGCATCCCCACTAATCCACTATGGAATTCTTACTTGATCAAGAGCTAGAGCCTGTTGACACCATTTCCTAAACTGGACACACTTCCCATTTTCCCACGAGGCATGTCATCCCAAAAGGGTCAAACACCTGGGCACATCTGTCTTTTTGTCCCATTTCAAGCCTAACACGGACATTGTTGGGTATCCTCCCGCACGTGGCTAAGCTCCCACTGCATTAGTTCCATTTTTGCGTGTAGCATATTTGTGAAATTCCTCGCACTCTTCATTGGTGTGGAAAGATGTTACAGAATTGCTGACATACATTGACTTCAGAATCTCTTCTTTCTTTTTGTCCGCAGGCTTGACAGTCTTCCAATGGAATTCCAGCACGGCTGCCAGAATGTAAGGGCTACAATTAACCCCAAAAACGACTCGACAACATTGATACATTATCATCTTTGTGCGTTGCTCATCCTCCCGCCATAGGAACTTTTAAAATTCTCTGTCTTTTCGGCAACCAGATATCATTTGAAGTGCGTTTCTGATGTCTGAGGTAATTCCAATTTTCCGCTCTCTAAACCTCAGCAAGGCGGATGGAATGAGCTCTAGCAAATTGGGATGTTTCTCTAAGGAGTCATTCAGATATGATCCATATGTTTTCCGATAAGAAGCGACCAAAGCCGGTCTCACCAGAGTCATGTCACTTTCATTAAATACTGGGCGATCAGGAAGTAAGCGACCTTTGTCAGTATCACCGACCTGTTCAATAATGCCTTCTTTCGCCCACTCGTGGCAAATGCTATCATAGCGAGAAATTCTCCCTTGCCTCTCGGTTAATACTTGAAACGAGCCTTATTTTTGCTACATCTTTGTTTGTTTGAAGAGAACGGCCATCGTTCTTCCATGGAAGTTGTATCTCATATCTGCTACTGCACCTCAGGTGATTCCTTCTTAGAAACTAGCTTTCACAACTGCATCATGCTGTTCTTGGCTAATGTTGCCTGCAGGATCTGTTATCCCAAGAATATCCAAACTCTACAAATCAGCCAGCCGATCCGCATTGTGCAGCATGTTGATGGCTGTACAGGCCATGGACTCCTCTCTCACACAGACATTAATATTGGAGATCACACCACAAAGTGTCCAGCCTAATATGGATTCCATAGCCATCAAACTGCATTGTAGTTTAACCACCTTTCCCATTATAAATTGGCCCCACATATCGCTTCCGATCGAAATTTTTACGTCTGACATCTTAGCCCATGTGTTACTTATGTGGATTTGCATGTTGTCCAATTCTTGGATCCACGCCCCTGGTGGTATATGGGGGCAGACGCCAATGAGAATTTGCTGTCCTACAAGCACAGCCTGTTGCGCTACGTCCTTATACCCAGCACTCGTTCCCTTTAAGGCTACTTGGCAACGATTTCTCTTCTTCATTTCTGACACCTGACCACCGATTACGCAGTTTTGAATCATCACCTCTCCTGTCTTGAAACATCACAAATCATTAGCCTAAGACTTTTTCATATAGCTCAGCTGACTGCCATCATCAAAAAGTAAGCGTACCTCTTTCTTCCTGCCACTGGGGCCCTCCGCTACGACTCGGACGTCTTCATCAGCACTACCTGACCTGAGAAACCCTTATCTAGGGACGAGAGAGCTGGGGTTACCACTGATGCCATCGCATCTTCTCCCACCTTTGATTCCTTTTTGGAACTGACAGTAGACGCCCCACTGCAGAGCAGGGTGTGGTGTTCCTTATGGCATATAAGACACTGAGCTGGCACTTAGCACTTTACCACAGGGTGCCCTCCTTTGAGACAGTTAAAGCATCTTCGTGTCTGTTTAATTTTCTCTTGTCTCTTCTCCCAGCTCAGCTTCCTTGCTGCATAACACTGTGTGCTATTGTGATTATCTTTCCCACAGAATGCACATTCACCAACAGTCTTGCTGCTTTTGATATCTCACTGCTTTTGGTCTTTTGCTGCTGCAGCTGGGCGTCTTTTTATCATCTTTGCTCAGAGACTGGTCAGCAACCTATTCTTTTAGGAGCCCTGACTTGCCCAAGCAGATCTGCTGCTCTGCTTGTACTTCGACCTCTCACAAAATCCATTAGGACATCCAGGTTGCGTTTCTTTGGCTCTTCTGATGAGGCCACTTGCAGTGATTTGGTGCTTCATTGCCATGCATGTTGCACGTCTTCTGGGAGGCTGGATTCCACTAATGTGAACAAACAAGTTGCGGGATCAGCAGTTGTTAGGTTTAACGTCCATATAGCTTGTCCATTGGCATCTTTTCTTTGGCATTGCCATTCATAATGACTAGCTGAAGCAGCTCCCGTACATAGACTTGGAATAATAGAGACTCCCTCCCAAAACGCTCTTGTAGAGCATCTATGGCCTTTAGGTAGTTCTTAGCTGTCTGTGAGTAGGTGCATGCAATATCTTTGGCTTCAGTGCCATCACACATGGCTTGTTCTAGGTAGTGGAATTTATTACTGTCAACCAGTAGTTCATCATCATGAATCTTCTTGAACTGGGACCACCATCCTAGCCACTCTTTCAGCTCAGCATTGTACTTTTTCAGCTCGATTTTTGGCAGCTTGTATGATTTTTTAGATTAGTTGCCAGACATGATCGACATAACACTGTGCATTGGACTGCCTGGTCTCTGTAACGGCGTAGACAACTGCATTTCAATTCTGCTACAGGTAGAGGTGTACTTGACTTCATAGTCTTCACAAGATTCTAGCTCTGGTGTTTCTCTTCTTCAGTGGAGCTCTCATCGAGCCTGCAATCACGATACTTTAAATCCAGTTCACGCAGTGTCAACATATGTCTCTGAAGCTGTTCCAATTTGTCCATCAGAACTTGCTGGTCTTTTTCTTCCTTTCCCAGTTCAATTTCAGCCCCTAGAGTATGGCCCTTTGAGATGTTCTTATCTTCTTAATTCTAGCCATGTTAACAGTAAACTTATGCCCAACCAAGTTGTTAAACAAAATGGTACTAACAGAGAGGTTGCACAAATGCAGATGGAATGTCCAGGTTTTTTTCTTTACTGTGCCTCGATGGAAAAGCGATGCTTTTAAGACCAGACACAAGACACTACACAACTGTGTTCACAATGCTCATATCTCAGCGAAACCTTCAAATGTTGAGACTAGTACGATTTCTACCTGAAATCGCCTTGTCTTAAATTTGTTGTCTTAGAAGAACTGGAACTATCCAATTTGCTTAGACGCTTTATTTTCAGATCTGCATTGACACGAACACACTAGTGCAAAATCCACTGATCAACTAATTCTTAAAAATGCAGAAAAGCACATGCTGCTGAATCTAAGGTTGCGAAGCAGCGTACAAGTGTGGATAAGTGGTGAATAATTAGCATTGTACGAGCGAGAATAATTGTGGAAATAAACTCAGTGTTGTTACGGACATTGGGGGGGATTTCGCGTGTTATTTTCCCGTATTGTAACTAAGGAGCTTTACACCATAATGTGTACCGAGATATTCCGTAGATTTATTGATTTCAATGAACTTGTTCAAAATCGCGACCACTGAATCCAGTGCATGCCTGACACCTCTGAAGCGAAGATCCCTGGCTTTTCACGGATAGTGTCCGCTGCTACAGTAATGCGTGCAACAAGGTCGTGCGGTGTGTCACCAGGGGTTTTATACACCAGGGGTTTCATACACCAGGGCTTTCATCACTCCTCAGAAAATGAAATCCAC
>WWPM01024274.1:0-33161 GCA_023279145.1 Glomeris maerens | reverse complement strand
GGGGACTTTGTGGCTTCCGTGTTGCATCTTACGATGGCATTCGGTGAGCGTCTTACGCTTTGGGGGATGACTTCGTGCGGGTTATAATACCCGTTGAATTAACAGGTATGTTTGAGAAGCGAGACCCGCTGCAGAACGGCTTCATCAAACTGGGCCTTAACGAGGTAAATAACTAAGTATAAACGATGCCAAGTCCAGCTTTAACTTGGAGATTAATAACTGCGCAACAATTAATTGGTCTTTCAACGTTTTCGTTTCAGTGGTTGAAAAGCTGTCTCGTCTGCTGAAGGCAAACCGAACAATCAGCGTGCCGCAAACGTACTGCCAACCGACTTTCCCTGTATAAATGTACATAATAATTAACTACTACTACTACTACTTTCATTTCAAAATACTGTACATATTCCAAACTCACGCAACCGTCTTAATCATTACGCGGGGTTTCTCAACGTCCGGTGACAGTCCTTATTTTGTACCACGTTCGCACTCAAACTTGCGCCGCAGTTACGGAGAACAACTCCAATTTCGGACCACTGTAACTCAATTATAGAACAGCAATCAAGATACTGAATAACCGGTGCAACTTCGAGTGCGGACCGACTATAGCTGTAAATAACTCACACTGTACGAGTTTAACTCCTGCAACTAGAGAAATATATTACTCGATTATCTCCGTCGTTTATTTCTTCGCAGGACGAAGTGCAAGAATGAGGAACACTTTTCGTTTTATAAATAACACTATAAGAAACACACAAAACAGAACGTGTTAACTTTAAGGAAACCTCGAAACAAACAAGATTTCAACCTCGCAATACGCGTCCAAACTATATTCCGGGAAATTCAGACGATTACGAAGAATGAATGGCTAACTATACTGTACTTCTTATTCTTTACAACTGTAATTATTTACAAGACAATGCTGTCGTTTGAAACCTGAGACGATCGGCAACATCGTGACGGTTAACTTCTTAGTTTCAATTCCTTGTACGTATTTGTGGATTTGCGACAACACTTGCGAACAACAACAAAATCCCATACTGTAGAAATGACGCACTGGATTTTACCAATATTGAGCATTTCCAATTAACACTCAGTACTTCTACCAAATCCTGCAATATTTGAGAAGACGACGACGACGTAATCATGATTTTTAACAACGAATCAACGCAGAAAAATAATTGTTCACAACAGTACCTGCAAATTAAGAGCTGGCTAATTACGTACAATACCGGGCGTTTCAAATAAATTTCAAAGGATGTTTGCTGGTCGAACCATGTTGGACCTTTAGGGTCTTCGTTCAATGTCAAACGTTTGGCTTTGGGGCACCCCTTGAACGGGCTCCGGGTTATACGTACTTTAAAATTTGAGACACCCGGTACAGAATGGAGGCAAAACATGTTACGAATATGAAACTTACGAAGGGTGTTAGCTGTCAAAATGTATAACTATTATAATGAAAAGTGATTAGAGATTTGGTTCGTGTCTAACTAAAATGCCAACGTAAAACTCCAGGATTTCAATTGCCTAATTTGTCAAACACCCTGGTACTGCATTCAAAAGCCTTACTATGTAAATATCTATTGGTCAAGGAAACACTGTACTCATAGTTGGTTCGCTCTGAAAGTTGCACTGTTACTTCGCGTTTACGTCAAAAATTGGCTCAAATCTTGGTAACTGCCAGGATATTACTCTTCAAACATTTTGCATACAGTAAAACTAACAGGACCACTCGTGACTCGGCAGAATGAACCGGCTTTATTCAATTTGAATTGAAATAGATCCGAACCGTTCTGCACGCGTTCCCTTCAGACAAGTTCCAGTTCAAGGTTTTATTGTAAGCAGTGCAACTTTCAGCACGAACCCATCGCAATGACCTGTTTAATTAAAGAAATCACATTATTTTTGCCCAGCTTTCTGCGAAAAGAACTGGAAATCGCTTCGGCCGATTTGCCGTCAACGTTTTCAACAATCATTCTTCGTATTTGAAAAATATCTCGCCTAGATAGTAATTTTAAATTTTATATATAAAAGAGAGCATCAACATGTACACCACAACTGAAAAGAAAAATACCAGATTCAACTGCTACAAACCACGCACCACATGCACACACACACATACACGAGACTTCAACTTCCAACTAACAATACTACAGTTGCTCGTAAAAACGACCGTTCACTCGCTCGCAATCACGCCGCGGGTCCTTCGCGCAACCTGTAAATTCACAAAGAAACGACCGTGTAATTATTATCGTACAACTACCAGATAACAAGCTACGCGTAAGACTATCGATGTATATGTACATTCGCATCGAAACGTTTCAACAAAATTCACACACGGCACACGCGAGACCGAAAGCACCGCCAAAATTAACAGCAACTCCGTATACTTGCGCGGTTTGGTAGCATTTCCGCGTTTGAAAGCGAAAACACGTTGCAAACAATAAAACTTCGTTGTCGAGACGCGGTGAAAAACGGTCCTGTAATAGATCATTTTTAGTTTTGCAGCAGTTTAAACGCCTCGATTCTTAAAATTGTCATTTCTTATTAGGATTTTGAGAATGCATTTCCTTCATTTGGGAATGAATATGACGCGGTCTTAAATACCGATTGGGAAATAAACTGAAACCGAAAAGAAAGCAACATCAGTCATCCTCCTCCCTAAAAGGAACAAAGCAAACTAATTAATGTCCGTCTTCTGACAGAAGGAGTTGCTATTAACGTCAGAGGTAGCGAATAACCACGCATCCAACCCAACGAGACACGTTCTCGCACGGTACGACGAAACGCGTGAAAAGGCAATTTTCCTAATAATATTTCTCAAGTCCACCGCTGTTTTTCACTTCACAACTTCGGGTTAGAAAATTGTTCCCTTGTCTTTCTTCGACTAATCTTGGCTGGTCGCGAGGGAAGTTTTTCCTTCTACGCGACCGACCGGCAGGACGGTAAAAGCTCCCGAAGTAACTGCACTTCCACGAATCCCAAGTCTGGCATACTTCTCAGCGCTGTATACGTAGTAACTATTTCGTATAAAATGCTATTAACATGGTAAGGAAAATACACCGAACGAAGCTAAAGGAGAAAAAATGAAATCACTTAGTCGGCGTATAGCAATACTTTCTTCATTCTCGATCGATAGCAAGTAAATGTTTCAAAAAGAATCAGCAGATTTCAAATGTTTGTAGTATTATGAAAAACAATGAACGCAGATATTTGCTATTACTAATTTTACATCATAGAGCTAGTCCTTTTAAGACAAAAGGTATTTATGAAAGCTTTGTTTAAAAGGATTGGTTTCCAAATGTTGCAAATGAAATGTGTTGTAAATACACAATGTGGACAACAAAGTGGCGTCTGTTGAATGGGAATTATTACTTTGAAATTGGAACCCGTAAACATCCGCGTCCAAGAATAAAAATGAAAACGATCCCATTCAGATTTGAATTCCGAAGAAATGTGTCTTAACATCCTGAATTAACGAATCAAGTCGGTAAGAGTTCTCCAGGAAACATTTACCTTCGTGTATCTTGCGAAGACCATCTTACGTAATGCAAACAAGAAATTTGGTTTGAAAACTAGCACTAAAAGATGCAAGGTCCACGTTACTTCATAATGCAATAGGAAAGAAACTTGCATTTTCAATAAAAAAAAATGCCAAAATCCTTTGAAGTCTTTTTTGTCTTTACAATTCCTTTACAAATTAAGTTTAAGATTCTTCAAGGACCACACTTCGTTACGCTTACTTTTCAATTGAAAATGAAGAAAGATTTAGTTTTTCCAGACCTAAAGGTAAAAACTTCGCACGGCAAAGTAACGTTCTGCTCTTTACAAACCGACGGACACGGTCGCAAACGAAAACGTATTACGGACGGTCCTCGTCCTCCTCGCGTGCGAAGGCGCGCCAAAGGACCGTCATCACGCGCATCTACTCCCTATTCTCGTCCGTTTCTTCGTTTGGATACATGACAAGTTCCCGCAAAGGGCAGCCACCGTTCTCGCGATCCGCGGCGAACCGAGATTCGCTCGCCCGCCACGGATCCGTCCGTTTCGTTCGCGTGCCCCCGGAGGAAGAGGAAGAGGAGGAGGAGGAGGTAGACGTGACCTAGCGGGAGCCTAGATGGGCGCGACGGAACAAGGACCGCGAAATCCTTCGGCCGCCCAACTTGCCCGACCCGAACACCGGTCAGAACTTGACGTCCTCCGCGGCCCCGAGGTTCGCGATCGTCTTCTTGATCCGCAATGCGGTCAGTCTGGCGGCGGCGTTGTGGTACCAGCACTCTTTCATCACCTTGGACATGACGCGCAGGGCCTGTCACCACGACAAACACCGTCAGAAATAAAGGAACGTGTGAAGTGTTCTTTTCAAAGGCTACGATTCTATTGCCTATGAAATTTTGCAGAAATTGCCCGAATTCTATGACCCTTCGTAGCCTCGCGCAAAAGCGACATTTCGACACGCACCGTCCGTCACAAAGCATCGGACACGTTCATTCCGTCACATTTTAAGCGCCACATTGTAATTTTGGCATTAACTGAAACGCTCCGGGTCCCTGCGAGACGCGGTCTAATAAGGGTTCAACTTAGTGACGTCCGGCTCGAAAAACTAATACGCATAACGAAGTACATGTATACCTCGCACGACTGCCATCGGTTCGGGATAGACGGCCGCTGCTTGTCCGTACAAACCACTTTCCTCATCTCCTCTATGGTCGGATCGGAAGGGACCAGGTCGTAGAAGGGCAACTGGTAATCCTCGTAGATCCCTGGTGGAAATTTGCAAATAATAACAAATTCGGAGTTTCTGGTATGAAATTGTGGCCGTGAACGCGTAAGTACGCAAACTTGCCTCCGACATTGCACCTGCGCGCAATCTCCCAGAGCACGAGTCCGAGAGCGTAGACGTCCGCTCGCTTGAACGAGTCGAAGTGGTTCATGTTGATGGTCTCGTCCAGGACCTCCGGGGCCATGTAGCGTTTGGTGCCGACGCGGTTGTTGGGCGGGATGTCGACCGTGTCCGTGGCCGCGTCGTGTCTCACGGCCAGACCGAGGTCCGCGATCGCGCAAGTCCCGTTGCACTTCACCAAGATGTTCTTGCTCTTGAGGTCTCGGTGGGCGATCGCGGGTTTCCCTGATCACCGGTCAAACGACCAACTTCAATGAAACCTATTCGGCCCCAACTGCGCGAAAAGGGCGCGTTTATCTCCGCAAGGTACGCAGCGAACGTCACTTCGAAGAGCGAAAAGGGCGCATCAAGAAGATCATCTTCTCGATGAACTTGTTACTTAAAAGTTGTACTATTCATATCGTGCGTGCGAGGAATGACAGATCATCGGGTCCCATTAAAAACGATTAAAACTCGAGAAACCTCGTAAATACGTACCCTGCGTGCCGACGATCTCCATGTGCAGGTGAGAGAGGCCGTTCGCGAAGGAAAGGGCCATCTTGCACATGCCCGCCGTGTCCACGGTGGCGCGGTTCAGGTAGTCGAACAGCGAACCGTTCTCGTGGTAATCCGTCACGAGCCACAGCTGGGTCCACGTGCCGTTGTCTGTAAAAGTACGCATTAGGCCCCTCGACCACGTTCACGCGGTTCCCGGCGTACCTTTGTTGTCGGCGGCGATGAAGCCGAGGATGTTCTCGTGCCGCAACATGATGGTCTGGTATATCTCCGCTTCCCGGAACCAGGACCTTTCCTCGCGGGACGAGAAGATCTTGACGGCGACGCTTTCGCCGCGCCACCTTCCCCGCCAGACCTCCCCGAACCGGCCCTTTCCTATGATCTCCAGCAACTGGATCTGTCTCGCGATGCTCCTTTGCACGAGCAGCGGTAAACCTGAAAAGGTTAAATTTGTTAAAACAGCAGCAAAGAATCCTTTTGCATTTCTGGCATTTGAACTTCAATGCATTTCCCATGAAAGGGCGTATTGCAACACCCTAACTTCACGGATCTACATGGCATCGAAGACTGAAGCCCTCGTATCCAAAGGACTCGGAACGAATTGCCCAAAAATGTAAACTATAAAAGGAAGACTTGTCGTGCGAACCTGATCCCGATCCCGAAGTGGTCATCTCGATGAGGTCCTTGAGGGTCTGGCCGCACCCGAGCATCGGGTGCTTGGCATCGTCCAGGCTGTTGTGGGGCGCCTGATGATGGGCACGGTACCTTGTGTTGCGCCGCGACTGACACCAGCAGAACCCGAAAAGCGCCGCGATGCAAAGGACCACGATGGGCAGCGAGATGATAAGGGCCAGTTCCGTGGTCCCTAACCGAAACACGCTCGTCTCTTGGTCCCCAACTGCGGCGAGTAATCGAGATTAGCGCGGGAAGGTAAGGCCGCACGCAAGAAGAGCCTCTCGCACAACCCGAAAAGAAGCCGCGGCGGGGAACTTAAAGACGTTCGGAACGCGTAAAGGGCCGAAGAAGAATAATAAGAAGAAGGAGAAGGAGGAGGAGGAGATGAAGAAGGGGTAAGACTAGTAAGATGAGAGATAAGAGGATGTAAGATTGGGCTTACACTTAGTGAACCGTGATTACGAGGTAAATACGAACTCATTTGCATAAATTAAGAAAACTGGAGCAATTGCGAAAGGAAGCGAGGTGTGACGTCAGCATCCACCGCGCGTCTCCGGACAAAAGCTGGTTTCAGTTCTTGTTCCTCTTCAAATATTTTCGCTTTTCTTCCAATTCCATGTAAGACGTTACTTCACTCCCGGCTCCGCGTAAGACTTCACATTTCTTCCCGTGCCACGTAAGAAGCCACTTGAATCTTCCAACATCTCTTTGTAAGATTGTTGCGTGCCACGGGAAAGGGACATCTCTCTGGTAAAGTCACAGACCCATCTTTGGCCTTCGTGCACCATTTCAAGGTCGCACGTCCATTCAATGTCCACCGGATCTAAACTCCTTGGGTTTTGCTTCCGCTAATTAATTGCACCAAGGCCCCGAGGCGCTTCACTGCTTCTTGACAGCTTGACCTTGAAAGGGCGTCCCAAGGTGAAATATTTCACCTTTAAAATGTCACGTCAAGGTCAAATATGATTCCTTGGCAGACGTTGCAGATACATACGTGTCATTTTAAGATGTAAGCTTGGTGAACACTTAAGAAAACGACATTTAGGAACAGTCGCATCTAGAATTGGACAACTAACCGAGATTTCCAGGTAGGAATTGGAAGTACTGCGTTCGTAATTTAAAAAGGTTTAAATGTCTTCGCAAACTTCTTCGAGTTCTTCGATTCTTCCTCGGATTTCTTGACGCGTCTTTGCGAAAATGTCTGCAGAATAACCAAGTTTACAAACTTGGCTTTCGCTAACTTTACACACCCAAATACGTACAAAAAGACACGGTCCGTGTTCGTTAAAAACTGAACCAACATGGCCCTAATTTCACAAACAAGGACACGGAATTGAACGAAGACTTATTTCCCCAGGAAAGGGCAAAAAGGATACAAGGTCCTGACATCGCAGGAACGTTTACTCTCCGTAAATACCCCAATCATTTATATTTTATAATGAAAATAACCATTTATAGGGCACAAACAAAGATTATAAGGACTTCAAAGTGCCTAGCAAAATGACAAATTCAGTTTCCAACTTGAAACACGAGCAAATTACAAATTGTACAAAACTGCGAGACAGGATCATTAAAAGCGACAAATCTTTGCACAAACAGACACTGTGAATCTGTTTTCAGTGATTTGAAAACGCCAATGCCACGACTACTATGTGTATACAGATAATGAAGGACACGGACAGGAATTCTGCATTAATTTCCCTGTATTACTTGGTTATTTATGGCCAACAACCCAAATTTTAGGATTTCAGAGACAAAAACGAAAAGCAATAACTGCACAAAAATCAAACGGTGCGTACGATAATCATACAATGAAAATGCGGAAAACTTCTTTGGGAAATTAAACAAATATGAATTGAAATTACTACTTTTTTGCATCCAAAAAACAAACAGCCAATAATTTAACAATAAGCAATTGTTCACAAATTTTCGTAGTAATTGGATTTAGATTTGCTCATTCAAACTTGAAATCAGATTCTGGAAATTACAATACGATAAACAGGAATGGAAACTTGAAACTAATTTGAACAGACTCCTCCGCAATTGAAAATTACATTTTAGCAAAACCTGAATCGCTTTATTTCTGAATTATTATTAATATACCTAAATTATAACAATAGTATGACAAACCAGATTTCAATTTCAGGATTGAACGCAGGTATTAATTGCTAATTCTGCAAATTCACGTTGACAAAAACAAAAAGCGAAATCGTAGTTTTCACTACACACTGATCATGCAGATGCTGCCAAGTTAGTGAAATAAATACTGAACCGAAATGCAACCGAAACAAAGCCAACAACAGAGACTTTGATAATGAATAATGCAAACTCACATGAAACACGTGGAAATTAACGACTAATGTTAGAGAAAATTATAATAACTACAGAGGAATTAGTGACAAATCAAATCAAATGAAAAAACCGCAATCTTCGTTTCAGGTGGTGCGATAATAATCATAACTACAAACTAAATTAGCAACATTCTACATCCAATTTTAGTGCAGAAAGCAATATCGCATTATCCTATATACTATATACTTAAGTAAGAAATATAGCATTCAAAGGAACCAAATAAGAAGCATCGAAGGTGCGTGTTTTGTCATAGCTTTTGAACATCCAATTTAGGAGCCAAATAAGCTGTCTGCAGAAGTATCGTTTTTGGAGTTGGCTGTATCGACTCGTATCGATTCAAATGGGGACTTGACAATTAGGACCACCATCAAATTGAAACGCTTCCTTTGAAATATGTCTTGTTGCCCGTAACACTTCCGAGCCACTTTTTAATCGGGAGCTCTTTTGAAATGAAAAGTAAAAATAGCGTCTTCTTTGCAAATGAGATTATTTAGTGTCTCATTTCAAGCGCCTTTTTTACCCCCCCAAGGGCCATACGAACACACTAAACAGTGTCTCATTTGCACTTCAAAACTCCAAACAAGACTGCATCGAGTGTCCATTCAGAACGTAAGCAACTTAAAACACGCACCTTGCAATACTATTAGAGTAAATACTATATGATAGAGGGCGTTCCCGTCACGTGGGCGGGAAAGACACACCCACCTTGGGTGTTGGACATAAGAAGGGACGGTGTCAAGTGCAGATTACAGTAGTCGTAATTTTGGCAGCATTCAAACGCATACGGTTCTAGGTAGTTAGAATTCCTGCAGATCAGGCCAATGTCTGGCAGAATCAACTGATTACTGCGAAGACACCTGGTAACAACAGCAAGTCGGTGTCAAAATAAGTGGAGAATAAGAACAAGAAAGAAGGGTAAACACACACACACACACGCTTAGGAGAGCGGAGTTGAAGGGGGATGGGGGTGGGGGTGACAGATTCAAAGATGGCCGCCGATTCCGCCATTTTGCCTTTGTTCGTTCGTTCGTTCGTTCGTTCGTTCGTTCGCGCGTTTCACTTCTACATCGGGCCCTTACCTGGAGACGAGGTTGGGGGCGCTAAGGTCGGGTTTAGGTCCCGATTACAATAGTCATAAGACTTGCAGCACTGAACAACGTATTTGGATTTGGAGTTGGCCAGATCGGTGTTCAGGCACCAGAAAGGGTTTCCGGGCGGGAACAAGCGCTCCTTGGCGAAGCACCTAGATCCCAAAGGGCAGCAAAGAGACAACAGACAAAATACACAAACCAAACGAATCTTCATACCTGGAAAAAAACAGATATTAGTGCGAAAAAGACCCCCCCCCCTGAAGCGGCCATCGAGGTCCCAGCTGTATTACTATAATATAAGTACCTAAGATACCCCAAATTCGAGCAAACTGCTAACGGCATCGATAACTAATATTCCTAAATAACAGGAAGGAAATAAGTCAGCCACGCCCACTGGACGAGTGACACGAGAAAGATCGATTCAAAGGGCTCATTTGAATTGTAGTCACGCAAAAGGCAAAAGCGAAACTACGAGGGAACTCAACTGCGCATTTTTTCTGCTCTCAAACTGTAAACGACCTCCATGAAACCCACTAAATTGAAACCTTTAATGTAAGGCGTCTGTTGCTGCTCAACGCCACCGAGGGCGCTGCTGCCATACCGAACTTTTTCCCTCGCGAATTTCACATAATCTGACGAGTCTTTAAACCTGTTGGATTTTGGCAATAAATTATCTGATTTTGAAATCTCAGTTAAATGCAAACAGATTTTGTTTATTATAAACTGATTTTCAACAGATTATGGAAATTTGTTTTCGTAATCACATTATAAAAACTTGCTTTTGAAATCAAACTTGTGCAATAATAGAAATTACAATAATCAGGTTTTGAATAACCCATTTACAAACGAATTTGAATATACTCGAATGAAATGAATAAACTGGTTTTGTAATTTGGTACCTAACGTGGATTGTAAGACCCGATTTCGAAATCAGTATTTAGATTCGGATTTCTGAAATCAAAATCGTTAGAATAGAGTAAATTTCATGAAGGAACTGCATTTTGCGAAGATACACTGACAAAACCCAATTAGATTTGAATGAAATTCAGCTTCATAACTTAATAAACCCAGTTATAATTTAGTTGCTCGTGCAAAACATGACAAAAACCTCATTTTGCCGCCCAAAACAGTTGATTATGCACGAGGTTATTATGCAGTTGGTGTCTCGTTTCAAATTTCCAGACCATTTTTTGTGACGGCACAAAAAAAACACACTAAGTAGCTAAGAAAGAAAATGTAAATTAGCAGACCGTAAATTACTTCTGTATTCATGGAAGAATCAACCAACTTCCTCCAAAACTCAATTAATTCATTACTAAAACAACAAAATCAAAATAACAACTCCAGCCGTTAATTAAGTTAGTATACCATTAATATTAATATTACTTTTTAAAACTTCTGAGAATGTTATTTACACTAAAAGAATATGGAAGATTAGTTAACAAATTAGCTGCAAGTAATAAGATTGATTATTAATGAGATGTTGTTATTTATTATACTGCGTGAATGTCATAACACTAATGTAAGAAATTAACTTATTTATACAGGGTGGGGAAGAAGTCTTGCCCGTTTTGAAATAACTTGGACAGTGACGATTCTAGGTGTATTATTAGGGAGGGATATGTACGACCTTGATGCCCGCTGTCAAGGCCGTAGGTATCCCCAGTGTGCAGACCAACTTTGTTCGTACTCGCAAGTCACTTAGAAGTTATTTTTCTAAACGGGCGAGACTTTTCCCCCACCCTGTAAAATTGAATGTCGAACGCAATTCTTGCTTTGCTCGATAAGAAAACACGCAGACAGACGACGAGACGTTGCAAAAAATAGCGAATAATATATAAGCATAAAAAGTGCAGTTCATTTGCGCATGACCTTAAAACGCGTGACCTAACGCAAAAATCCTCCCCTAAAGATTGAAACAATTTCGATTACAGCGCCACCTACAATCGAACTTCTTGAATCTTTGCAATTCATAACCTTACAACTAATGGAAATTGGCAGGAATGATTTCTTATAAATATATTTGCAGCAATCAGGCTGCCAATTGCAAATTTGTAATTATTAAGTAGTAATTGACGATACCGAGACTTTTCTGGAATACAGGGAAACCTACAAATTCAGCAGCATCTTTAAAAAAAAAAACGATCACAAATACAGTAACACCTTAAAACCATTTACTTGTTTAAGAAGTTCCAAACAACCTGGCCCTTGCAAGTTCCCGTAGTTTCTTTTAGTTCAACATCTCAAAGTTTAACAATGTTTCTTGAAACTTCTCAAGGTTTTAGAAGTTCTACATTCTTGGAAGTTCTCAATACTTAAAAAGCTGCACCGTTTCTTCGAGAAATATCGAAAAGACAGCCTGACTGAAGAAAAACGTGAGAAACTGTTTCTTACCTGTAAGATCTGGTGTGTCCGCCGTGTTCAACCCTCGTAATGGAGGCGAAACACATTCCGTCCGTGTAACATGTGTTGTTACTGCTCTTGCACTCGGCATCATCGGTGCAATAACATCGAAGTGCTGCCGCAAAATCAATCAATTCCAGTATCAAAAACGGTCCCAAACATCTGTCACGCGCATGTGAAACCCGTTTTCCGCATACTTTTTCTCACACAACTAAAGGCACGATAACCGAGTAAAAAAAAAGGGGGGGGGAAATAAATTCAAGATTTTTCAAAAATACATCACAAAAGTGCCTTTGCATTTTTCCCTCCTCAGGGGAGAAAGAGAAAAAGAGGGAGTTTAGGTCCTTTTCGGTGGCGAGGGTGGATGGGCGACCTAACACCAGGTGATTTCACAAAGCAACGTCTCCAAAAAGGACCGTTTTAAAAGGGCATCTTTGAGGGAAAAACCGTGTTATAAGAAAAGGAGCGGCTGAAATTTCCATGAACAGAAAATATCCTTTGGGGACCGTGGAAACCCTTAAAAAAAGAAGCCCTTTGCAACCGGAACGAGAAACACTCCCACCAAAGGGCTTCTCCTCGTATTTAATCTTTCTCCGCTTCAACTACAAAAATTTCCACATTTTTACATACTTTTAAGCAGGTTGGGACCGTTTTACGCTATTATAAATTGTATTCCAAAAGTGTATTTAAGCTAATTACAACGAGTACATCGCAAATAACACGAATTTAAGAAATATAATTTACAAAAATCGCAGTTTGTTTGGAAATTTCTTTCTAATAATTTTACAAATATTTTCCACACATGTAGATGCGGAGTTCACATCCTTTGCCGCTCCATGTTGATAGTTTACAACTTCAAACAAGTTTTCCAGGTTTCCCTTTGCTACGGGAAAGCGAATTCCCGAAAGGGTTTTTGTCGTCTACGAAACACAAAAACCCCTTTGCTTACTTACTGTATTTCAAATGCAACAACAATAATGGAAACGATGCCTTTTAGTCTAGACGGTAAAAAGAGTTCTATCAATCGAAGGGAAGAAGGAACGACGCGAGACGTGTTGGGAGCGCCACCTACCGGCTTCCGTACCGCTTAAAGCCCGAACCGAATACGTATTTTGTAAAGTAAGAGCACCAAACATTCCTGAATTGTTACATATATTGCGTAAATATTGAATTTACAAGTGAATCGTGTTCGGAAATGTTTGCAAAATATAAAAAAATGGCAGA
The DNA here is from genome assembly GCA_023279145.1 of Glomeris maerens. Classification (NCBI taxonomy): domain Eukaryota; kingdom Metazoa; phylum Arthropoda; class Diplopoda; order Glomerida; family Glomeridae; genus Glomeris; species Glomeris maerens. The sequence goes on along the minus strand of WWPM01024274.1, from coordinate 20,021 downwards.
ATGTTGTTATTAACAGGGAAGATGTTTATTGTTTGCAGACTGTTGCAGTTTTTCAAGGTCAAACGAGGGTAGAAAACAAAGTTGCAAATTTCACGCCCACGTCTAAATAAACATGGACTTGGAACGGACAAACAAAATAATAAAACCACCGCAATATTACAAAGCAATCTTACCAATTGTGCAATTTCTAAACAAAATCGTAATTACCAGAGAAGTTTTGAATTTTGAGGCCAAATTCCTTCAAAATCTATTAGTTTTTTTTTTCGTAGTAAATTCAGTTTCTCAAAATCATTCTGTGATCCAGGTTTCAGCTCAAACAAATCAAAAGGACCTGTATTTTAGGCCCTATACGCGCACAGTGATACCGAACCTTCACGGATCCACAAAAAGAAATAACAAAAAATGTTCACAGACAAAAAAGACCCAGAGACTGTAAAGAAAAAACCAAAAGGGCCCCACAACAGGTGATGCAAACCCTTCCCATGCAGCGGAGTCTGGACATCTTTTTAGGCCCATATGTATTTATGCTAATAAACCTCAACCCCTTCCAGACTTTTCTTCTTCTTCTTCTTCTTCTTCTTCTGGGTCCCAACTAACCCCTTGAGGCCCGTACTGAGAAGAGAGAGAAAAAACTAGTCCATTGCATCTCTGGGTCCCAACCTTTGTCCCAACTAACCCGTTTTGTTGGTTTTTTTTCCCCCGTCTATGGGACACATCCGAGACTGGCAAAGGGTTGGGTCCCTTTGGGTCCTTTCCTTTCCAGCCTCGTACGTTAAGGGGTTGAAAGGAGTTATGCCCATTGAAAGAAGTAGAAGGAAAAAACTTATGACATGTCCTGAGGGCTGGGGAGGGAAGGGAAAAAAATAGCAATGGGCCTTATTATTATTCCAAGTCTGGTATGGGCATCTTTCTCAAGCCTTTCCTTTCATCCCCGCGTCTGTACTGAAGTGTAATAAGGCCCTTTCCTTCCACCTGCTCACAAACTGTTTCTATAAACGCTAATTTCTTAAATGAATAGCAACTGAAATATTTTTGGGTCATTTCTAATAAACAGTTCCTTGAAATCTTTCATTTTTTACAGCTTTTCCAAACGAAAAAACGACATCTAAAAATATTCAAGGATTACAACTAGGGAGTATTAAATAGTAATAATCAATTGAAAAGGCAGTAAACTACAATCTTTCACCAATACAGGGTCCTTATTTTCCTCGCAAAACAACCAAATACGCAAATTTGCTACGAAACCAAAGTCCAACAATTGTTGCCTCAATTATCCGGCACATTTCCAGTTTCCCAAAAATTAAATGGCAATTATGCAATTAAACGAAACAAATTTGCAGAGTACATTTTAATTATTAGATATGAGATTTGAACTAATAAAAGATGTCAAAAGCACGAATGAAGCCCGATGAAAACAAATTTCATTACAAGGTAAACAACTAATTATAATAAATAAAAACAACTGTTTACAAACAGGGAATATAAACGCAGATTTGGTTCATCAACTTTAGAAATTACATTAACAATTATGTAGTTACTTTGAGATTCTTACAAATTTTACAGAATTTCAAAAACGAAATTGGAACTGAGTGTCACCAATTTCAAAATTATTAAACAAAATAATTAGTCGACATTTCAAAACTTCTCATTAATGAACAATCGTATCAATTTACATCATCGGGATTTTAACTGATCAATTTCGTATTTTACCTACAAACGCATTCATTAATTAAACACCATTTATTATATTTGAGGACCCTTTAAAACGCCATCGCATGAATTACGATTTGTGAGCGAAATTTAGTGGATATTTTGATTTTAAAAAATAATTCGTTCAGTATAATTTCCTTTTTGCGTTATTGGGAAAAAAATTACTGCTACTACGTGTAGATTACAAAAGGCATCTGTAGTCGAAAGCTGTTCGCCTGCAAGCGCCATTTTGGATCTCGAAATGCGGATGGGAAGAGGAGCGATCGAGTTTTGAAAAACCTTCAAAAATGGCCGACCAACATAACGAAATCTCGCTCATCTTTTACCTGTGCACCAACTGACGAAGCTCAGCACGAAGATGGACACCGACAAGACGCGTCCGGCCATCGCTACGGTCAGACAAGATCGTCCAACGTTCAGCAAACTTTCCATGTTCTCCTCCGGAAGGCACCGTGCATTTTTTCCCCTTCGAGCTACAGCCGAACGACCGCCATCACCGAAAACCCGCCATCGAATGCGCAATAATAGACTGGCGCCCTGGTTCTGCACCGGACGGCGCGAGGCTAGCGCAGAGCCGTGCCCTTCGTAATGGGAGGAAAAGGGGGGATGGGGAGAACATTTCCACCAATCACGCACGTTAATAGGTGGAGTTTCAGCTTCGGATCCCGCTTACCTTCACCGTATTGGCATAGCCTCGCGTTAGCAATGCCTTATGGGCGGGGTTGCGAGAAAAAGTTGCGGTTGCTCGGAGGTTAGGAAAACGGCGCGCCTCCAAGCGGAAGTCCCGGGTAATAATAATGACGACGCAGACGAGCTCGCAGACGTCTGGAAACCGACAGGGATTTGCCAGCCTGCGTTCCCCCTCCCCGGTTTAAGAGTAGGAATGACCCGAATAGTATATAAGCTTCGGCTCTATGCGCGTTGCCGGTGATGTTGCCGGTGTGCCACGATATATAACCCCAACGTACATTGTACAACATAGGGCACTTTTCAGTAAAAAAGGCACTTCCTTAATAACCCTTTCTATGTTTGTAACGTTAATTAATTGAACTGTGAACTGCCCAAAAATTGAGTTTTTGCAGTATCAACTTATATAATGTGTTTAGACATTAATTATTCATTAAATCCGTTCTATTTTTTGGGCTTCAAAATACGCATATTTGAGCATATAAAAACGGTAATTAATTGAACTGCCCAAAATTGTAAGATAACAGGGGGTTTGTACAGTATTTTATAGACTTTTCGACTTTGTTGATCGAATATTATCCTAACTTTGCGGGGGGGAAAAAGGGCTGGTGTCTGAGCATCTCGAAAAAGAAAATCTGTGGCAGTTCGTAAAAAACCCGTAGATGTAAAAAGCAATGAACAGTATTAATTCGCATCGGGGTGTTTATTTATACACAAAAGATTTCCTACAAAAAAGGAAACAAATGGGAGTGCGTGAATTTTGTTTTCGCCTTTGCTATAAATAATTCGGTGCCGCGTAAAGGCGCCGAGTAAGAAACGAAGTCAAATAAGAACTAAAACAAAAAGAGAGAGAGAGATTAAATAAGCAAAGGTAAATTCTATCCGTCCTTTTAGTTGCAAAAGCATCGTGTATCGACGGCAACGATCCGCGATCCCGCGTCATCTCGTACTCCGCGACAGAACGAAAGGAAAAACTGAATTTCGTTTTCCTCAATTCAAACCTTTGCCATCGATACATCTATCCATCCATCCTCCGGCAAGTTTATTCACTTTTAAAAAATTGTTCCAGCTTTGTCACGTCTCGAATACGAAGCCTAGGGTTTTGTCTTTCTTTTGCCTCTCAAATATGTACAGTTTAAAACAGAAAAGATTCAGCATTCGTTCCTCCCATTAAAGAAGTGCAAGACATCAAAGTTAATATCGTTTGGTTTCCTTGATTCTTTTTTTTTGCCTTTCCTTTCCTTTTCTTTTCCGCGCACGGAACGCAATACTAACCCGCACTTCTGCTAAAGTTTCCGCTAGTTTCTTTTTTTTGTGTGTTTTGTTTTTATGGTGGTGTGTAACCGCGATTCGAAACGCTTAGCAAAAATGAATGACCAGGCTCACAACAACACGCACTGAAAACATCACGAATGAAAAGTTTGGGGCGTTTTTGAAAGGAGGGGGCGGGGGGGATCGATCCAACACTAAGAGTCGGACATGAACGAGTTTAGCGTCTTCCAATCTTCCAGCTCCTTGATTTGTTGTCTAAGAAACAGTATCCTGCGCAAACAGACAAAGCAATCGGTCAGTTGTTTCCCCGTACGCATTATAGCTTGCTCTCTATTAATCGAGTTTAATTGATCATTACTATTGACATGTATCCCCTTTTCAACTATTACGATACGGTTATGTAACTCCGAGACTCCTTATTAGCCAACGTAAACTTTCCCGATACAAAGGTTAAACGTACGATACGGACCTTTGCTCTTGAAGAGTAGCCTGGATCTCCGCGACACGGACCAAAGACCTGGCCATCTTCAACTCGGCCGATACCTTTGTGCAGTTTAAACTTCCGATGTTATGCGCTTCCTCGCTGTACTTCCCGGCCTGCGCCTCCACCAAAAAGAAAACGGATCTCCGTCATCGTCGCCAACGCGGCCCTTTCGATGAAAAAAAAAGACGGTGGTACCTGTCTCTCGGCGTGATCCGCTTGCCAGCCCATAACGTGGCCGATGAGGTCGTCGCGGAAATAATTAGCTAAAGAAGGGGTTAGGGTCGGCACGGCGGGCCTGAGCGCGGCGGACGCCAGCGAGCTGGCGCCGGTCGCGGCGATCCCCTGCACGCTGCAGATGCTCGACGTCGGACTCCCTAACCTGATGAAACAACGCCGCACCGTCGTCAGCAAGGTCTACTTATTATATAGTTATTATTGAGACGAACCGCGAAGATCCCTGGCTGTACTCCGAGGCGGGGCTCATGTGATTCTTGTCGGCGTCCAACGCGTCACTCCTGTGGTGGTGATGGTCCCTGGAGGAGGAGGACGAAGACGCCGGGTGCAGCATCTGTCCCAGAGCCGAAGGAGATTTCTGAGTCGGGAACGGAGACATGTCCGGCTGCGTCGACGCCGAGTGCGGCGAGATGGACGCGGCCATACCTGCGTGCGACACTGTCTATTACAAACCGACAATCCGCGAATCGCGCATTTCCAGGGTTCGTACGGGTTTCACTCCACCCGTGAACGGGCGAATCTGTAAGACTAGATTCATTTCAATTTCTCCGAAGACATCAAGTTAGGCTTGGAGATTATTTCGTTCTCACTTCGGACCTCATTTCGTGCAAGGAAATAAGTTACACCCAGTTTGCACCTTACAAGACCTGTACGAACCCAGTTTCTTAGTAACTTACTCGTCTGAGCTAAGCTCACTTGTCTCGTCAGCAGCAGGGCCGTCTGTAACGTTTGCAACGCTAAACGTAATTCGGGGAGGAAAAAAAAAAAATCTCAAATCAAAACTCGACTCCCCGAGTTTACGGCATCAAAACGCAACCGATTAGTTTAGTTTGAAAAGTGCGTGCGCGACGACAAACAAGAACGGTGAACCGGGTTAAAAGTTAAAAGCGAAGGAAGACGGCGGTCGACCGGGTTGCTACCGGATCCGCGAAGTGAATTTCCGAAACTTCAACCGACAGATTTTCCCCGGCAAGTTTCGGAATCTTAGATGTTACGGTTCCCGAGTTGCCGGTTCACCTTTAAGTAAATCGTGACATTCTTCATTTCTTCTTTGCAACGATTACGAGAATGAAGATTTGCAGACTTTCTCTCATAAAGGCGCACGAGTCCTTTTTATAAAGCAGCCAACTTTAAAACTTCAACGTCAATACGGTTTGCGCTAGTCACGAGTCGGTCGTGTCGGTTGCAGTTCGCAGAACCACGAATTTAGTTAGTTTCTCAAATGTCTAGTAACCGCATTAGTATTTACTTCTTGGCTTTTGAAAGACATTGCCCACGAAATTTCACTAGATTAATAATCGTTTGATTTTCCTTTCTTCTTTCAACATGCCCGAATCTCACATGACATCGAAACGCAAGCGGGCCGGTAGCAACCCTGCGAGAGCCGGAACAACTACTTCGAAAAATCTCTCCTGAACCCTTCATCGGCTTGACCAAAAGGAATTGGAGGGAACGGAAAAAGAGATTGAGAGATGAAGATATGGCATACTGGCAACTTCTTGGGCAGAAAGCTCAGTCTTGTCTAGATTTTGAAGCGATTTGTTGCCCGCTAGCTGCGATAGCAGTTTGGGCAGATGGGCAAGCGATGCAGTGACAGGAGGGGGAGTTTGCTGCGACTGGGACGTGGAAGTGCAACCTGCTTGGTGTTGGTGGTGGTGGTGGTGGTGGTGCTGGTGGTGCTGGTGGCAAGTCGCACTCGTCTGCAGGTCGCCGACCGATTGCGATTGCGATCCCGGAGGCGGAGTGCAACTCGGCGAAATGTCCATGTCCTGCGCTTGCGAATCTGCGGAGTGGAAACGACAAGCGGCGCACGTGCGACACGCATCAGTACACTCGCGTCGGCCACGAGTAGGTCCTACTACTTCTCCACAGAAATTACTTGAATTTAAAAAGTACGGCATATTTGGAAGGTTGCCCGAATCTCATTTCTGAAAGATGCAAACGAATTCGTACCGCGGCTGTGAGGAATTGACAGAACCCTTCTCACGAATACGCTTTATCGAAATATCGCAGAAAAACATCCTGGGTTTCCAATGAACCGTACATTCGCGAGGAGGGTTCGGCAAATTTTAAACAGACATGTTTAATGAAATTGCTGCATTTCAATTTCTCTTTAACTCTGCCCTGGATTCAAGTTACCCGAGTCCGAAAATCGTAGAGCTACGAGAAAGCGCAAAATGTAAACGCGTCTAGATATCCCGGCGTTAAAAGTGGGAAGTAACACATTTGAAGCAGTTAACGGGACTTATGAAAAGAAAGCTTTCAGTCGCAGGACTCACATTATACACCGAAAGGAAAATCCTAATTCTGTCAGCGTTCAGTACCTTGGTATCGTATAAAGGGACACATTTCATCTGTGCCTTGCGAAAAAGGAAACCCGCTACTCGTGGCTTCATTTTTTACCATTCCCCTACTTTTACGCAAGAGCCGTTTCCACGCACGTCACAAATTTTGTCCCGTATATTTGTTAGAACTTTACTATGAAAAATTATCTTACATTAGTTTACGTTAAATCGGAACAAAAGCGGCTTTTTTAAGCGCGTAGCGCGCGGCTCTTCCGTCGATCGCTAACGGGAACCGCGAAGCGAGTGCGGTAAGCGGGGACGCGTGCTTAAGAAAACGAAAAGGGACACTTGCCTTCGCTGCTCTTTCTCATCGCGGCCCTCCGCTCCGATTCCGGCTTGTTCGCTTCACTAACGTGTTTGTGTTCAGATCGTTCGTCCCTCGGTTGCGAGTAACTGTTCCTGTGCCCTTGCCCTTGCACCTGCCCCTGCCCCTGCTCCGGAGCGGCTTGTTTGCGCGCGGAGGACGTCGAGGCGTTCGAGGACTTGGCGTGGTAGCGGTCGTCCTGGGGCCGATGGTGGTAGTGACCGGTCGAATGTCGCAAGCCGCGTTCGCTGGAATGTTTATCTGCGAAGCGAGACTTTGGCGTCGCGATCCTCGAAATCGCAAGGCGGCACGACTGACCTATGCCGGAACTTCCCGCCTTCTCCTGGCCTCTGTCTTTGATTCTGTTTTGTTCGCCGGACGCTTTGCCTTGCTGTCTGAAATCGCCGAGCGAAAATTACAATTCCTTCGAGGGAACGATAAACCCTTTCTTTCTCTCACCCTTTATTAGTTTACGAGAGATCGTCTTTACAGTGCTAGGTTTAAAAATGAAATACGTAATGCCGTACTTACTTCTCCCATTCCACCCACTCCTTCGGCTTCTCCCACTGCGAGACTTCCGTCTTGCAATTGTAGTAGTACTTCTTGCCGGACGAACTGATGTGTTCCGACCAATCGCCGACCTGCAACCGTCTCTCCTTCTCCTTATCCTTCCGCGCCGAAACCGCTCTCGTTAAGTTCGTAGAAAAAAAATGCAAAGACAACGGAATTATTACGTCCGAGTTGGTCGTCCTCTCGTGGTTGCTGCGGTGATCGGCCGCGTCGTTGTTCTCGGCGTTTCTGTGCGAAGACGAAGAAGAAGAAGAAGCGTGCGGGTGTTCCCTTCGGGTCGTCGCTTTGCTCCGTTCTTTAGCGGGGGACTTGCTGGAGTCTGCGCGAACGACACGCAAGCGGTTCAGTGTATTTTACCGTTTGGGATTTAGAAAATCCATTTATCTGGATAAAACTTACCCCGGTTGTACCTTTCCCTGTCCTTATCTCGCTCTTTAAGTCTCTGCGAGTACGAAGACTTGTGGTAGGGCCGGTCCCTCGGACTGGGCCGGCCGTCGGGGCTTTCGCCGCGCGCGAACGAGGTGCCGTTGCTCGGCGAGTCGCGCACCTTGTCGCCGTACCGGTCGTTGTAGTTGCTCTTCGAGAACTTGCCGGCATTCTTGGCGAGAAATCAAGCGCTTTATACACGCAGTTCGTTGCTTCCGCAAAGCATTTAGTAATAGCGAAATCCCATTTTCCCGTAAGAAATTAAGGAAATGGAAATAATGGGTTCCGATAACCGGAAATTGCATTTTGTAAGTCGGAATACGTTAAAATTTCCTTTGGCAAAACCGAAACTGTTATCAAACCACTGTATCGTCGTATTAGAAATAGAGTTACGGGTTTTTACGGTACTTTACCGTTCGGACAACAACAGCACCGAAACCTTTGAATCGTCTGCACCGACTTGGCTCTTAGAAACGTGATTACTTAAAGTCGTGGTGAAAACTTCATTCATTCGTACGACGCGTGAATATTTTTCCAGATTTACCGTACCACATTCTGGGAATTTGACAATTGCGGCAAATTTTACGAAAAGCCAAACTGTGTTTCAGTTGCAAATCGTCTCGGCCTCGGTCTCTACTTGAATTTCACAGATGCTGCGGCAACATTTTGACATATTCACCGAGGGTTTTTAAATTTCATTCAAGTTGTTACGAAAAGTAACCTCGCAATCAACATGACCCTTTGCAAGTGATCGATGAAATTTGTTATTGCGAGATGTGAAACTCGAATCAAATCCTCAAATCACTAAAAGTACTCGGAAATTGGAAAACCATCAAATTCAAAAATAATATTTTAAAGAATACAACTCCGCTCACATATTAAACTTGGAAACTCACTGACATTTCCAGGATTTCAAAGGGCATACTACGCAAAATCCTATCAATTTTAACTATTACAACTTGCTGCACGTGAAATTCAGCGAAATCCCCGTGCAATGTCCATTTGCGCTGCACAACATTCAACCTGTAATAATGTTCATTATCGCAAAAAAAAAGAACCACCCCAACAAACGTTGGATTATTGAATTTAGGAGATCAAAAGAGTGCAGGTTAGCGAAAGGTTTACGTGCTGGTTGGCCGTTCCGGGTGTAAACACTAACCTGGTAAGGATGGGATTGGTTTCGGTCGAAATACCTGCAAAGAAACGAGCAACGATTGCAAATGACTGACACGAACCGGCGACAATCGCCGAAAAGGACGACACGATAGTGTTTAGTGCAAGTGCGATGGCAATTTTTTGACAATAAACATGGCGGATGGACGGACTGCAATTTGCGCGAAAAAGGGGGAGAAGACGGAGATTTGGTGCGAATCGTTTTACCCATCGTTGAGCCTTGGAAGTTTCCTCGCATGCATTACCATCAATGCTAGTACTATTGTGTTATGTTCTGGTCAACGATCGGTTTGTCTTGAAACGCGCCAACGATGCCAACCAACATCAGAGTGGCGAGTGGAGAGAAGCGAACGCGAGCCTCGAAGACGTTGACGCCATGACACACGGAGCCGGTGTTGCCGATCGCCCGCCTTTCTCCCCCCTTTCCGAACATTATTTCCCCTGAACTCGCGAGATTCGTCGCAAAATTCCCCGATCGTTTCCTTTAGCTTTTTCGAATATTTTTAAGCACGGATAGCAACTGCGATCGCCGATGGAACCGCACTTTCCGTCAGCTAATCGGGGAGGAACGACACCGTGATGACGTCGCAACGCGTTTCGAATCTGCGACGAACGCACCGTGATGACGTCACGACCGGGTTGGTGGAACAACGTACGTCGGACGTCAACGAGACGCTCGGCAACTCGGTTTTGGAACTCGAACCGCACGAGCGCCACCTCGTATCGAACTAGGATTCAAATTTTTCGAATTTCTTGCGATAAGTCGTATCGTCATCAACTTATTTAAAATTTACAAATTGAAGAGACGAATTTAAAGAGAATTTTCTGTAGGCGGTTTCAGGAAACGAACCAATCAGAAAGATTACATTGGAATAAAATGTACGAAAACAATTTAGGGAATTTTCTTTTACAGAATATATTAAAATTGTCATTAGGAATAACTTTTGAGTTGGCAAAGATCCCAGTTGAAATTTTGTATACGCATCTACATAAGCGGGGAAATTTTGAACTTGCCGATATTCTAACAAAAAGCAACCGTAAAGTAAAATGCACAGCTTTTGCTTTTTTTATACATGTCGGATTTTATTAGCTTTTGAAAAGTGCCTCACGGCCACAAACACTTCCAACTATAATCGCCACAACAACACACCATTTTGCGTCCGTCTCGGGCCCAAACACGAACGATCCAACAACTATCTTCGTGGGGGCCAAAAATCGCACATTTTTTTTTCCGACAAGATCGATGGTTTTTGTTTAAAAAAAACACTTGAAATCAAATTACTACCTTTCATTTTACATCCTCACCGTCTCTCCGACGCGGGCCAACAAATTTCAAAGTTATTTAAGTTACGCAGTCCGTTCGCTTTCCGAACTACGAACGGGACCGTAACGGAAACAAGGAGAACCGGGTATTTTGCGATAACGGCTCAAACTTGGAAACTGAAACGGGGAAGATGGTGCCTCAAACAGAAAAACGAGAAAACGAAAAAAAAAACGACTTTCAACTTTCAAACGCAAAAATCGTACACTTGCCCCTTTGAGAATCCGCTCTAGCTCCGTCGAAGAACATCTTCGATTCCTCGAAACACTGTTTTTACGGCTTGGTCCTTTTTGCCAAAAAGCGGGCCGAACTCTGCCCTCGTCTCTCGACGCGAAGGAGCGGCACTACTAGGACAGGTGAAAAGAATGCTGGCCCTCGTGCGCGGCGATGCGCAGTTTCTTTCGCATTATCTCGAGGCTCGCGTAGTCGGGAAGTTTCAGGTAATTTACACAGGTCATCACAGATGGCAGGAAGTCGTCCGGGTTCTCGTTCGCTTCGAACGTCTTCCTCACGATGGTCAGCGGCGGCGACAGGCTCTTGAACCCTTCATAATTGACAATTCACAAAAAAACCATTTGTTTCATCGACCGATCATAATCGTTCTAATATGGAACCGTTCAACTTCGTGACTCTTAATAAAGGGGAACGCGAAAATATACGCACCTCCGACCGGCAATCGGGGAGACCCGGTGACAAAGTGCAAGAACTGCCTCTGCTCGTCCTTGTTGTAACCGCTCAGGATCTCGAAGAGAAACCTGATGGCGCGGCTGTCGTGAGTGTAGCCGTGATCCGGACGGCAGCACTCCATCAGACGCTTCGCTTCCCACGACTCCGAACAGCTACCGCAGAACAGCTGCTCCAGCTGCGAAAGCGCGTCTTAAGAAAAGGTCTTTTAAAATACTTCAGTAGGAAAACTCGCCTCCTCGGGGTAGAACATGTGCAGCAGGCTCAAGGGGAAGACGGACTCGAAGCCTTCTTTGAAGGACTCCATCTGCCTGCTCACCCCTTCCGCCAAGGTCCAGTGGAGCACGAGCTGCGGGGAAACGCGTTTCAAACGACGGTGTTTCCCTTTCCCGATCGCAGTGCTTCTTAGATTTACCTTTAGATACTCCTCCAGGTTGTGAATGGTCACCGCCACGTCCTTGCCGCCTTTCCTCAGCTCCACGTTCGAGTAGCCGGGAAGGGTCATGTCCAGCTGTATATCTTCGATCGGACACCCGTCGAGCGTCAGCGTGTCCAGGGACAGCTTCGCGCTAGCCGGGCTCTGCGTTAACCGGTCGTAAAGAAACCGAACCGCGCAACCGAAGACGTCGTTACGTACCCGCGTCTTGTCCGACAGCAGCTGCTTCTTGCGCCGAACCACTTCCTGCAACTGGTAGAAAGTGCGCGCGATCACGGCGTCCACGTCCTGCATGTCGACCGAAGACGGCATCCCTTCCTGGCTCAGCATCCATTTGTAGAGCGTCGCGCTCAGCGGAATATCCAACTGCAATCGCCACGATACCGCTTAACCGACATCCGTTTACAATCCGGCCGGTGTTTAAATGAAATTTTTACGAATTAACTACGAAACCTTGTAAGAACAAAGCGTCCCATTCGTAATAAGTACTCTAAAAGGTCCGAGAACTGAATTGTTGGGTCCTATAAATCTTCGCCCACCGTGCGATTGAAACGGAAACTGCAATTACCATTCTGGAATCCATAAGCGCCTTCGCCATGAACTTGCCCAGGAACTTGAACTTGCTTCTGATCTTGGCGACGTAAGCGACTTTCGCGTTTCTACCGAGCGGCGCGGGGAAGAGGCCGGACGGCGAGTTCACGTAGTCGTTTCTCCCGATAGATTCTGAAATATTATACGTCTCCCGTAAACAGCAAAAAAAGTTTCCAGTCCAGTCTTTTTTTTACCCTTATCGTCCGGCACTTTGACGGCATCGCCCCTCCAAAGTTCCAGATCGGCCCTTTGCAGTTCCTTGGAGACGAGCGCGTAGAACTCCAGCGTCGGGCCGAGTCCCGTTCCCACCTTCACGATATAGTACGTCGAACGGTTATTAGAGAAACGATCGGGGGGAAAAGGCTTATCGCTCTTACCTCGTTCTCGTACTGGATCTCCAGCAGAGCCCGCGAACTTCCCAGTTCCTGCATCACTATCTCGGCCTGTTTCAGCAGATCTTCCCTGAGCACGGTCCGCTACGAGTGAAAACGCAACGCGTCTGCTTAATTACAAAGACCCGACACGGCACCCGAGATTTGGCTAGTTTCTTACGCGTTCCAGATATTCCCGAATTGTCGGGTAGAAAACGTGGCGGGGAAAAATTTTGAAAAACGGAAACGGACTTATTGACGCACCTTTCTCCTGTCGAGTCTGGGCGTCACGCGCTCGCTGCTGTCCGTCGAGTTGCTCAACTCGGGCGCCGAATCCAGGAGTCGCTGCATGGCCCGGTCCCTGTCGAAGGCGGTCGCGTAGAAAAGCATCTGCCTCGTCTCGAACGGGAACAGGAAAGGACTGGGGGGGAAAACCGTTCAGACAAACGCGCGGTTTCCTCAAAAACGTACGTTACGTACCAAGCGTAAGCGAGCTGCGAGAGCCACGACGGCAGGTTGCCGGTCATGATTATGAGCGGATCTTGAAGTTGACGGTTGGCCTTGGCGGTCAACTTGCTGTTGACGAATTCTTGCGGCGGGATCACGGGCGCGTAGACGCTCATCTGCGCAGCGACAGGTAAACGTTTACGGGACGCGGAAGGGAAGAGGGGCGGACAACGCGTACCTCGTACAGATGCCCCCAGTAACGGTTAAGGGCGTGCAGTATCCTGAGAAGGGCCAGAACTTCCAGGGAAGCGTCTTTCACGTTCACCGATTCCCCCAACGAAGCCACGAGGTACGGCGCGAGCGGAGAACCGCATTCCGGCACTACTCCTTCTGCGTAAATAACGCCTGAGATGGAAGAAAATTTTCTGGCCGACGAACGGCCGTACCGTTCCACAGCTCGTCCCCTTTCTTCCTCGAAGACGTCTTGCATCCTCCCGCGCCTTTGCTCTTCTGCGACGCGCAAGCGACCGAGCGCAGGTTGGCGCGGCTTCCCGACGAACACTGCGCGGGGTTGGACTCGTCCGGCACCGGGCGGTACCTTTTTTTAAAAAAAATCGTTCAATCCACTATCTAATTAACAACTTTACACAGGTTTTAACCGACACTTCCTTAAAATTGGAGGAATCTTGCGCATAAACGCGTTCAATTTACGGAGGAAACGCAGCGCGCAATTTTTGAACGGGGTCGGAACGCGAATTACCAGATGGTGTGCGTCTGAACCCAGATGTTCGTGTGACCCATCGGGTTTTCCGAGTCGGTGTCCGTCTCGTGTCCGTCCTGCGCGTGTTGGCAGCCGAACTGCTTGATGGCCTGGTACACCGTCATGTTGTACGGCAACACGTGGTCCCCGATCAGGAACTGGAGCTTGTGGTGCGCGTGTCCCTGGCTGATGATGACGGCGGCCTGAAACGTACGACGCACCTTTTTCTCTTTTCTTTTCCTTTTTATTTTACAACACCGAACAAATTACCATCGGGTCGTCGATGTCCTCGTCCGAGTTATCTTCGTCGCTCGTCTTGTCGTCGTCGTCCTGCGCGTTTCAACGACACGTCAACTTGAACGTGCAAAATAAAAAGAGGACCCCCCCGACGACGTACCCTCACTCTGCCGTATCCTCTGGTGACGAGGTACCGCTCGATGGCCTGCACGAGGGCCAAAGGGTCTATCTTCACCGGTCCGCCTTTCCACTGCCGCAGGTTCGCGCAAGACGGATGCCTTTGAAGGTTGCACTGCAAACCCGCGACAATTTTCACAGGTTATAAACGGAAATCGTGCAATATCCGTCAGAAATAAACTCAGTACCTTAAGCTGATGCGTGTTGAAGAACTTGAGCGCGCTCGTGCCGCTCCTGTTGCCTCCCGCACCCCCGGGAAGGTCGTGAACCTTGACCGGGAACTGTTCCAGCTGATTGACGCAGCCGTTGAGTTTCGCGATCAGCGTCGACATCGGGCTCACGTCCAGGTACGAGGTCCTTTGATCGACGCAAGCTTCGTCCAGCTGCAGAAAAAAAACTGTTTAATCGAACCTTTTTCTTTAAATCCAATGCGGTATATCCGACTGACCGGGCCGTTCCAGAAGACGTGAAGGAACTGGCGCAGTTTAACTTCCCGCGACAACTCCTGGGCCGTGAGGAAGTTGAGGAGTTTGCTCACCAGGCCGCTGTGTATGACTTCGAAGGGCGAAATGTCGCTTTCCACCACTATTGCACGGATTTCCTTCAACGCGTCTAAACCCCGTCCCGCCTGCGAACCCGTAAATGCTACCGTATACCGTACAAGAGGACCGGCAAAAGAGGAAAAGCTTACGTCGGATTCTAAAGTGTGTATTGCAGCCGTAAGCCTGTTGAGTACGCAGAGCGCGGGATGGACGTCTCCGTTATTGTCAGATCTGAAATACTGCTGCGAGAACTTGTTCGCTAGAAGAAGAAACGGGAGACGGCGATTAAAACTACACGGGAACGGACGAGGTTTTACTCCGAGAATAGTTCGCGTTGCCACGATTCAACTACACTACCATTAACTCCGTTCGTAAGCACGGTAGAAACGCGCTTCAATTACCTTGCTCGCGTATCCAACGCTTGATTTTCTCCTTGTTGCCGGCCAGGCTGCTGTTGCTGGCCACTTTGGCCAGGTGGTGGCTGTCGGGCTGCAAGTACATAGCGGGGCGCTCAAGCAAACCGTCTATGTCCGCGTTCATCATGGACAGCCTCACTTTGGGCAGCGCGCGGTCCACGAAAGGGCTGCCGCCGCTGTTCGACGACTTCCTCCATCTGGCCGGGTTCAGGGTCGCCAGGAACGAACTGGCCTTCGGGGTCGTGGCCACCGGTTTGCCTACGGGTGTATCTTTCCTTATTCGAAGATCGAGAGAGGGGGCGAAGTAAGAAGGGGGTCGCACCTCGGCCGATGGGCACGTTGCGCCCCGAGATCGCGGAAGAGGACGTGATGGAAGAAGCCACTTTGGAGCCGACGAAGTACTCCTTGCCCGCTTCGTCGTCCGCTCTCGCTTTCCGGCTGCTCGTGCCGCCGCGCTTCGGCGTCCTTTTCCTCTTCAGCACGTCGCTTATCCTCCTGCGGAACCGGCGGTCAAACAATTTTTCGAATTATCGTTTCGAAAACCAAGAACAAATTCGGTAACTACTAGCCAGATGTCTGAATTTGAAAGAATATCTCGCTTAAACTTCAGGGCGTTAATTCCAACAGTTTCTTAAACGCGTTCGGGTCGAACCGTTGGCGAGATTAAACGTTAACGTGACGGAAATGGACGACGCTAGAGAGTGAAGCTTCGTTAAATTCGTGCTATTAACACTATAACCTTCTGCGGAATCTAAGTTAAGACCGGCACGGGAATCTTACAACTGGGAAGGGCTCGCGCTCCTGTCCTCGTCTCGCGTCCTGTTCTCGCACGCGGCGTGGTGGGTCGGCAACGCGAGGTTTCCTCCTCCTCCCGCACCGCCGCAATTGAGGTTCGCGAGGGCCCCGCATTCCTGACTAGGACCGGCGAGATCTTTCATCGGCGACGCTCCGATGTTCGTGTCCGGGTTGGCCAGGCGTTTCACCTGATGCATCACGCCTGCGAAAGATACGAACGCGAAAGGGAGTTTCGCTCGTAAATGGAGTAAGCCTTTTTTCGTTTCAGATTCGATCGGTATCGGACCCGTATCAGAAAAGTAGTATTAGGTTTTGTTTTCATCCCGGATCGAAGGATCGTCGGTAGAAGGTTAGCGAACAAGCATCATGACGAGCGGAATCGGAGCGCGAAACCGCTTCGGACGCAACTTACCTTCTCTGCGGAAGTAGACGCCGAATATGTCCGGCATCTTCTGCATGAGGATCTCGGAGAGCTGCAGGGCCCCGACGACGATCTTCAGGTCGTGGGAAGACATCATGGCGGCGATGTGGCTGGAAACCTCCTGGTTCTTGAGCACGACCTTGAGGAGCTCCGGATCGGCAAAGTACACCATGCGCAGCAGCGCCTGCAGGCATTTGTGTCGCACGGCCGGACCCGCCTGCGAACGCGATCGTTAAAGCCCGCGGAACGGAACGGAACCTGAACGGAGAAAAGCGCTCGAAAAAACTTACCGAAGAGCTGTACACTTCGTACAGGACCGCGAACAGGGACTTGATGAACGACACGGGAAGCTCTTTGTCGTCCTGCAGGTACTCGATCCTCGAGTCCGTGCTTCGCAAACTGGAACTGGACGCTGCGGCCAAAACTATATTACTGTATTACTCACCGCGTGAAATAATATTCCTTTTTAAACGGATACCAAGCTCGAAACGCCCAAATCCGATTTATAATAAACTCTACAAGTCTCTACAAGTCTACCCGGGTAACGGAGAATTTCGGAGGAAACTTACTCGAACCGGTCGCCGTGTAGTTAACCCTGCGCTGGACGGGTCTATTGGTGCCGGTGTCTTCGTTTATCTGCTGCATCGAGTCGAAGTCGATCGTGTACGTTCGGCCCATCGTCGTCAGGCTGATCTCGTCCTCTCCCGACTGGTGAGCGGCCTGTTTTCGGAGATTCCAATAATCCGAAGTAACCGCAGGACCGGGCGTTCGCCGTATTTACCTCTACGATGCGGCTGTCGATGTTCGTGTACGCGTGCCACAGTCCGCGGTCGTCCCGCCACTGCCAGGTCACCGCGTCCTGCTGCTGGTTGACGGGTTTCAACAGCAGGTTGTCGACCTGGAACACTCCGTCGCTCGGCAGCAGAGGCATCAGCTCCCTAGGACCCGATCGAACTTTCAGCCTTTTTTTGAGAATCGGTGACGAATCGCACGCAACAGTTTCTACGTGGCCCTAATTTTTGTGTGAAATCTGCTGCGATTCCAATATTCTTTGACCGTACATACGACTACTCTAACGATCGATCGTACGAGCCTCGAAACTGGTTTTGCACACCAACAAGTATCCCGTTTGCAAACGGAAAACCTCCAAATTTACTTCTATTTCGTTCCCCGGGATCGCAGGATTCTAAAACAATTCCCAACAGTCACTATTTTAACAGCCCGAATTGCCAACATTTTCACGGAACCCTTAAAACCCTGCTCCAAAAGTGTTAAAACCGAACCAAAAATGGAAGTTGGACGCCAACGGGAAAACAAACGTCTCACCCGATCAACGCGGTTATCTCGTACAACTCCTGAGGGCTTCGCGACACCAGCTCGACGTCTTCGCCCGTCACCTCCGAACTGCCGACCAACAGGTGGCACAAGGTCTCCGCGATATCTGAAACCGCGATCGCGGTTAAGGCCCTTTTATTTTAGCTCGGCCGGATGCCGATTGTAACGCTCTACTCACTCTGCTTGAGCAACGTGACCGCCAACTCGGGGCAGTTGGCGCACATCGTGCCCAGCATCCTCACCACCATTATGAACGTGCCGGTGCTGATGACCGGCGGACTGACGACCAGCTGTTTCGAAATCCAATTACGATTTGCAATTCACACGCCAGGTACAACGACCAAATATAAAGCCTCACCAACTGCTGCTGGTTGCTCAGCAGGTTGTGAGCCGCGATCTCCTGCAGGATCTTCGCGTCGTGCTGGAAATTGTCGACGAGTCGCGAGAAACACAGGCACACGCTTTCCACGGATTTCTTGTCCTACGACGGAAAGAAGAAGACGCGCTTACCGTAACCTCCTAACAACTTGTGGAAATTCGGTTGAGGCATTTGAAACTAAATCTTTGTATCTTTTTATAATTGTTCCAATAAAGAAATTTAAGAAAATTCAATAACGATTCGAGTTATCGAACATTTCTAACAAGCGATCGAAAAAGACAAAAAGAAACTTACCATCTTGACCTGGTGGGTCAAGCGACCGCTGAGAAGCGCGACGGAGTCCGCGATGTAGTGAAACTCGTCCACCGTGATGTTCTGGCAACAGTTGGCCGTGATGGCCAGCGCGGCTCGCTGCGCGTTGATCGAGAAGAAGTCGAGGTACATGAGACACGCGGCGACGCCTCGCTGCAAGAATTTCACCGTCAGCGGACCGCGCGGCATCACCCCCGTAATCGGTAAGTTACCGCTTGCAGGATAGCTTTGCTGTGGCGTCTGGACAGCATCTCCAGCGCGGTCAGCGACTGCTCGGCCACGTCCATGCACTGGATGACCTGCAGTTTCTCGAGGAACACGGGAATGGCGTCCACGATGACCGCGGAGGACCTCGGCAGCGCTTCCATCATGTACGTTAGGGCCCTGCACGCGTGGTTCATCTTGGCGAGAAAAAATCGTAATTCGGATTGAAACTTTCTCAACGGATACAGTTCTATTTTAGGTATTAAAATGGATTTTACAAAACCAAAGTGGCTAGTAACTCGGAAACCGCGCTAAAAAGATCGAACCGAACAAGTACCATGTCGAAGTTGTGCTCCATCGAAAGGAGGCTGATGAGCGCCGGCACGACCAGTTTGACCGGGAAGCCGGCCAAGGTATCCTCGTTGCCCATGACTAGTAATTGGCACATTTCGATGACGGCCTGAAGCTGCTGACCCTCGTCGCCCGTCGCTTGAAGTCCTAGCAGCAACTGCTGGGCTTTACTGCCTACAAAACCAAACCAAACCAAACGCACGGTCGTCACGCGAAAAGGCCACTCGCTCGTCACAAAAACCTACTCGTGTTGCTGCCCATGGAACGGTGCAGAAGGTGCTGCATCCTCGGCCCCAGAGCCCCAAACAGGTGCGGCGGCAAACCCCTCGCCTCCAGCAGCGTCTGCAACCTCCACATCTCGTTGTCGTCCGACTCGCTGTCCCCGGAAGCGACCGTCGCCCCCGCTCCGGCTCCGGCCCCTCCGCTACCGGCCCCCGCGGAGCCGGTGGCCCCGGTCCCTGCGCCGGCCAACGCACCGCCGTGGGAACTCTCGTCCGCGGACGAGCCGGGGTTGGGTCCCGGTCCGGGGCCGCCGCCGGCGGAGAACGCCGACGGGTTGGGCATCGTGTCCGGCTCCTGGTTCGACATGGCGGCTGAGGCCGAGGCTGAGGTAGATGGTCGGCTTGTCCCTCCTAATCCAGATCCGCTTGGTCCAGCCAAGGGAAGTTTGCCAACTCTGGAGGAACGCCGACTGCAAACCGTACCGGACACGGTGCATTTCAAACGTAAGTGCACGTTGCGAAATTTATACTACCCGAGGAACTAGAACCTCTAATAGATTCTGGAAACCTTATTTCACTGAAGAGTATAGAAACTGTAAGTTAAATATACGCTTTAAAGCGGAAAGAATTCCGACAAAATTAACCACAGTAAAATTTCTGCTTGGAGATCAACCAAAACGATTCGACCGACCTGCTGCTAGCGCACGAGCCCGTGGTCTTGTTCCTGAAAGTCCGCCGCAAGCTGGAGCTCAGCTCGGGCGGGAGACTCGGCGCGAGAGTCGAAGTGCCACCGCTACGGTCCCAACGGCTCGGCGA
>WWPM01024271.1:0-11633 GCA_023279145.1 Glomeris maerens | reverse complement strand
TTTTTTTGTTACAGTGCTGGAGTGCATTTTACTGCTCATTTTTACTGCCACACTGTAGCAAAAACAAAATGTTCAAACTTTCCATAAGATCCCATAATGTAGACAGGGAGAAAAATTTGCACCCTCTAGTGCCCGGTGTCCGATAAAACGGACGTACTTTTTTGAACCAAAATTGTAGAAAAGTGTTTTAAAATTTTCCCATGTAACTATAAACATAAGTTTCCCCAATATATAAAAAAGATATTTACACCTTTACATTACGAAAATTTAACTTGTTTGTATATAATAACATTATTATACTTACAAGATTTGTCTCCGATTAGCCATCCTTGAAAACAGCGGAAACAAAATCACCTTAATTCTGAAAAAATGTGTCTCGTGAAAACCTCATCAGTACATAAACATTTACTAGACACGTCACTAACGGACAAACATGTTGGTTCTTGTTTACGGAATCTTGTGCATGCACAGTGAACACTTTCCCGTTGTCCGTTTAAACGGACGCTGGGCACTAATGGGTTAAATCATTTGTTGTTTGCCTGGCAACAGACGTTTCTTTCCTTACAAGCAATGAGACCATTTCTATAAAATAACTTTTATTTTAGAATATAGTTAAATAGGAATTCATATGAAATCTGTGGTTGATCTTGTTAATCCGGGCTAGCCCACTTCCTTTCCACCCACCAGAAAACAGACTGCGCCATTCGATTCAGAATCTGAAGTTATACAAGTGTACCAAAAATCGTTCTGATCAGACTAACTTGCATTTTCATTGAAGATTCAGAAAATGGTTGAAATAATGCAAATAATTTGCTTATTGCGATGGAACACCCCTAGCCCGGATAGGCAAGTTCGAGTTATTAGCCATTTTCACCATGTTAACATGCATGGGAGAGAGAAAAATTGAAGTTATTCCGATCAGAACGATTTTTGGTATTCTTGCATAACTTCAGATTCTGAATCGAATGGCGTAGTCTGTTTTCTGGCGGGTGGAACGGAAGTGGGCTAAGCCGGATTAGCAAGTTCAACTAAACCAAATCTCTTTAGCTCAGCTGTTGTGGTGATGAAAACACAAGATGAAAATGGTGCGCCAGTGGATGGTTGTTTTCTATTGGTCCAATGGAATCGGTTGTCATTGGTCCTATGAACTCGTTCATTCATAGGTCTGGTACGGTCATGTGGCAAGCTGAACTTGCGAAAATATCTAAGTCGGCCAGATAGCTGAGATTTTGTGATTTTGCAATATCGTTCAGCATTTTCGCAAAATCGCATCTGTCTGAATGTGCACGATTTTGCGTTTTCGCAACTTGCAGATTTTTGCACATAAATTCGCAGCTATGAGAATGGGCCTACCCCTTCCCCCAACCACACAGGGGGGTGGGAGCGGGCTAACTTTGCCACACGGATTAAGCCCTTACAATGACTAAATTCTCACCTCAGACATTTATTTGTGCGAGACATATTTCGTGAGATTCTGAGTTGTCTCAGGTTAAAGAAAACGCCCTGTATATGTTCGTGAGATTTTCACTTTTAATATACTATGCTTCTTATGCGTATATACAGTATGTAATCATACTAGTACTTCGTGATTAGTAGCATGTACATATGTACAATTTCAAATAAATGTTTAATAATTTTTTTATTTTAATTTTATTTCTTCCGTGTTATTTGAGTTTTTGCTTATCTGAGGTACCTCCTCTCCACATTAACTCGGATAATAGGGGTTGTATGCTGCTAATTTGAACTTTTGCTCCAGATATTTTATTTACAAAGTTCGGTTTTGGATACCGTTAAAGGCAGTCGTAGAGGTCAAATATTTCGGAACCATTTAATAGAGCGCACCTTTACAATCACTATATTCAGAATTTTAATTTGTGATAATGTAAAAGTGTTTTTGGGGTAACACAATTTTGCCTCACCCTGTATTCTGCTATAATTATAATCAAATGCGCCCCACGTTTTCAGTTTTAGGTGTTGTGAAACTTTTGTAGTGAAATATAGTTGAGTTGTTGTAAGAGACTGGATTCTATCCAAATTCAGTGTCACCTTATTCACATTGCAATCACCCCAATTGCTCGGTGCTAATTGTTAAACAAGAGAGAAACTGCAACTGATGCTTACTGTTTGAATTTTATTCAGAACTGGGAAAAACCACGCATTTGTTACACCAAATGAAAAACTGTAACATCCATGCCCAACTTGAAACTCCAAAATCCAAGCTCGAGCACAACAACACTGTAAAAACAGGTGTTTAGTTCTTACACGTTTTTCTAACCAGTGTTTTGACACACTTTTTAGAACACCTAGTTTCTTGAACACATTTAGATTTAGAACATGCTTAGCTTTCTGGTGTTTAGATAATGCACATTTCATTTTTCTGTTTAGAAATGGAACACAAGTGATAAAAATAAAATTGGTGTTTTATTATAATACTTATAAAAGTACAAATGACATTTTAACACTGTAACGGGCAGCGGACAAGATTCATTGTTGTTTATATAATTTTTTAAAACGAACTGGATATAATCATCTACAATATTTCTACAAAATTCAGTGTTAGGGGATTTTCCAATTAAGTTCATTTAAAAAATCAGTGCGCAAGGTTTTTCAACTCTCTTTGCAAAACTAATACTGCGCACTGACTTTTTAAATGAACTTGTTTTATCCCCTAACACTGAATGTTGTAGAAATCCCAAAGCTTGCCTGAAGACAGGGGTGTAGTTTAAACCGATGGCGTAATTAGTATCTAGCAAAAAGAAGAGTAACTCCGCGAACGAAAACGTGTTTCCTTTCAATCTCATGCTGTTGAACATAACGAAACCGTTATCTGGATCATTCTCAACTACGACTAAGTGAAACGAATCATTGATTCTCGGTTCGATATTATCAGGCTGAAAAAATTATGACTTTTAAAGAATTGATTGAGGAATGCGTTGAGAATGGTTATTGAAATACCTTGCGAGTCATTACAGCCGGGAGTGGTTTGATGCCTTTGCCTTTGCCACCAGACTCGGTTTGCATGAAGTTAAATACAGCCAGTTCTTTCTCTGCTTCACTGGGCACAGCAATATCATTTGCCTGTGGAATATATTTTTTACATCTGTCAGAAACTGCAGTTGATTCAAAATAACACATGGAACATTTGTTACGAATCCTTGCAGGCTTATCGATCATGATGCAAAAATATTATGCTGGCCTTTTACACATTCAGGCACGCCTTCAACGGTGCCGACATAATAGAAAACTGGCGATGATGTTCCACATTATATATCAATACTTCCGGTCTTGCAGCAGCTGCATGGAAACATCAATGAACAAATTAAACAATTACATTTTCTTTTTCGTTCTGATTTTAAATTGCTGATCATTACTAAACATTTGCGACAAATTCATCGTTATAAAAATGCAATTGGAATATGATTTCATTTGATATATCACATCAAATAATATTTTATTTTGATGTCTGCAGCTACATGTTCATATAAATTGACATGATTTTAGACATGTCAATGTTAATGCCCAAACAGAAATTTTTGATCCAATTTGAATCAATTTGTATTCAATTGTATCTACTTGACAACACTGCTGGATCAAATAAGTCCAGTTGACTACATTGCTGGATCCAATTAGGTACATTTTACTGTACTGCTAGATCCAATTAGGTCCATTATACTGTACATTGGATCCAACTAGGTCCATTTTGCTAAAGTGCTGGATCCAATAATGTCCATTGATATTCATTGATGTATCCAATTGGGCCCACTGGCTCCAGTGATGGATCCATCGATCCAGATATATATGAATTCACCTGCATGCAAGAAACTTTCCATCGATCTCAGTACGCCATGCAGAAAAATTCTGCAAAGTTTGGGAAAATAATTTATAAATCTTGAGAAATATTTGTTAAATGCATTGCCGGGTTTAAGATAAAGTTGTAAATATGGCGACGATGCATGTCGATCGAGTTATATTGAATAATTGAGAAACAAGTTTAATCATGCATATATGACTTAATTGTTAATTAAGTAGTTACGTATTACCTAATTTAATTACTTATATATTTGGTATAGTTAATTATCTAATATTCCAATCAGCATTACACCTTTTTGGACAATATGCATCTATCATATCACTTGATTTTCAAAAAAAAAATTACTTGTCCTATAAACAAACTTCCCAACGGTTCGGGAGATTTACAATGCAATTATTAACACGTATTACTGGAGATAATTTTACATCCGCAATGTTAATTATTTGCAATGTGTGTCTTTCGCAACTTGCCGAGTATACATGTCTTGTTGACTTGTTGCACGTTACTGGGATCAAATGACACACAAGTAATACAACGCCATTATCAAGTTTTGCAAAATGATCAATATCCGCAAAAAGAACGAAACTATTACGTAGTATAATTTCAGCACAAGAATTATTGCGCTTGGCAGCATCATTCCTGTACCTAATTCACAAAAATATGTGCTCTTCCTTCTTGCACCTTAGAAACATGGTGCAAATCTCGTGACGTATATTCATTTCACGAAGTTATGACAGCTCTGGTGCTGAAAACCTATGCTGCTATCTGCTTCTAAGCAATATTATCGGTATTTCAGAAGTTAATTTCATGTCTTTAGGATATCGCTTATTAAAAAATAAAATTGATAAAGATGTTGTAACACTCCGAGTTACAATACGCGGAAATAACGCGCGAAACCACTCCAATGTATGTAACACAACACTGAGTTTATTTCCGCAATTACTCCGCTCGTACAATGCTTAGTATTTACTGCTTATAACACTTTTACACTGGTATGCAACCTTAGATTGGATAGTTTTACACCACCCCAATACTAATAGTCGCTCGAGCTGTGAAAGATGGCCGACATCTGAGATTTCCGATGTCGGCTTTCTACACCTTTCCTTAGAAACCACCACAAGTTCTTAGGGGGTGCTGTGATCGAACCTCTTGAACACTCGGACCGTACGTAGCCCTGGTAGAGGTATTTATCACTACCACTCAAGTAGGGATATGGTACTGGAATTATCCTCTCGGACGCACGGAACCGTAAAACGTAGCCCTTTGGAGATATATTCTGACCAATTGGGATTGGGGGGTGTGAGTAATTCCCGTAAGAACCCATATGGTGCACAGCGGTCCATCCTTGTGAAAATGAGGTACTCCCTAAGGTACCATATAGGGGTGGCGCGCAATACGCAAGAAGCATGACAGTTGATCCGCCTGACAAGGGCTAACATTTGACTGACACGCTCCTATTGTAAGCCACCAATAGACGCTGAGTTAGAGGACAATCGAAGCCTTGCAAAGCAAGCGCAAGATTGAGCCTCTTGAAGTTAGGCTTTGCCACAAGGGTCCAAAGCTTTCATTTCCTTGCAAGCAAGGTGCTCTCCAAGAGTCAGAGTGATCTTTGTGGCTGAAACGCGTCCTTTTATATGGTATAAAAGGGGAGGTGCTGGTTGTTCGCCAACCTACGGTCATGTGGCTTGGCAGCCTTGGAAATAGCAAAGCTCAGGGGTCGGGCCGGCGCCCCTACTGCTCTGTGATTAGCATGACCGTACCAAGTACGACCTTGGGACGGTCAACTTGGATTTACAGGGGGTCCAAATGACCCAATGCCTTTCCTTGTTAAATGGTATAAGCCATTGCAAGTGGGAAAGGTTGCTGCAGGGCCGGTTGGGAAAATCGTGCATCTGCAGTGTAAGGACGATGGACTTCCACGCCATCACCATGGCCAGGCCGGGCTATAATGCCGTGCCTTGGCAATAGTAAGGCCGGTTGGGAAAACTGGGCCGTTACAATGTAAACTGTTGCAAAATTCCTTGTGTTCCATGAAATAACTGCAACAAATTAAAATTATTACTTTCAAATATAAAAGTTGAAGTGCCCCACAGTGATCCCCATCTCTGGACTGCAAGAGGTAATTGTGATAATTAGTGGATATTGTATGAACAGTAGTGTTCAACATACAATGATTCCACGATTCTTCAAAAGAAATTCAGCATGTGATAAGTCTTCCTTGCTAATATTATCTCCAACTAACAGATATACACCGTTGACAAGTTGTAACTAATGATCGCACAGTCTGCTTGAAATGAAATCGTACAATAACACTGGCGAATAAAAAAGCCACCAAGAACGAAATTCGGATGCCTTCCAAAATTTTCTCTGCCTTATGCTTCGTGGTAACCATGTAATGCTATTGGGAGGTTTAATTTTAATGAGTAGGGCGTCAATACTCTCAACATATTGCCCTATGTGCCAGCAACGTTTGTGACTTGTGGTATCAACCCAGAGTGATACAAATCTCCTCGTCACTCCTAATACAGCATGCATGTAGTCAGGAATAAAACCCCTGCCTGAATCAAAATATGGTACTTCAGACAGGAAGTACCTTTAACACCTTTAAAAACACAACTGGATTCAGATGCAATTATGGCTTGTGATAACATTCATCTATTAGTTCTTAATTTTGACTGGAACAATGGTTTATATGTATATATATCCACATTTTCCTTCGATTAATACACCGCTTTGCTCGCAAAATTCACTGCCATGTGATCCATTGAATTGGTGAATATTTTGCAATGCAGCTCTTGCTACGGCATCAACCATTGCTGACGCCATTAGAACTGTCGACTTCATTATTGCCTTTGTTACTGGATGAATCCAGTGCAACCCTTTACTAAGTTGCTTGATGGATTGTACAAAAGGTTGAAGTAATGTATTCATGTTAGGTTCGATATTATCAAAATAAACTCCTCCCAAAATTAAGAAAATGTGGTGCAATTTTACTTGCAATTCTGGGATGATGAATTGCACAAGCCACAGTTGACTAGAAGATGATTTAAAAACTGGGACACCATCAGTATTTAAAATTAGAGTAAGTTAACTTTGTTTCCAATACCCCAGGCCTTCATAATTTTTCATATTCTGATCCACCGCAAATGTCAGAAATCCCAGAACCTTTACAACTTGTAAAATGCATGCTCATGTTTTCTTTTTATAACATGTGCCTCAAAACATTGTCGATATTAAATTCAATGAAAAAGTTGCTGTTCATTTTGAACGGAGTTTCGCACACCTTGCATTCCTTTGGTATCTCGTCATCTGTTTTGACATATTCCGTTGAAATAGTTTTCATCATCAGTACCGCCACTGAAAATGTTTTCATCAGAAAGTTCATTTCTGTGTGCAAAAAATTTGAAAGTAGAAGTTTGTGCAAAGATCTGACAAGTCCTATATGTAATAAATTGCCACTAAAACATTAAAACTAACATTGTGTACACCAGTACATGCATTGTCAAAGACATTCATACAATTGATTTACTGCTTTCATTACACACTGAATTAGTAAGATTCACAACGCAGTTTGTAAAGTTGTGATAGAATGGTATGAAGCATCTACGAGCAAAACAAATGTTAAATGTATTATATTACGGCGCAAACGTTATCTGCATGCATGGGGAATGGTATGTAAATTTTTGCATGTGTGAAAAAGGAGTTTAATTAATTTGCGTAAAAATCTGGTTTTATACAAATGTAATATTGCACTGCATTTCCAATGATTTGGATAATTTTATGCATGGCGTTATTTTTGTATAACAATTTCACAAAACACAAAAATCACACACACACTGTTCACATTTAATATACCTTACAAGTTAATAATTTCCAAATTTCCAATTAATGTTATTACCACAGTCATCTACTACAGATTCATCAATGTTGTTTGCAGCCAAATTTTCATTGTTTCCCATATCTGCACGTGCACTGTGATCACTCTCAGAAATCTATATACTGCTTTCCTGGTCCATTTCTGCATTGCAGTGCCTCTATCGTAAGACTAACGGATATCGTGTTGACGAGAAAAAGGGGGCTCTACTTTCTTTATTTGATGGATCGCGGAGGGAACAGAATTAGGGCGGATCAGGTAGGACTCACGGTTCCGCATTGCTTCGGTTCGGCAACTATCAGTGTGGCAGAGGTGCTCGGCGGCGCTCGGAGACGGTAGCGGGCGGATCGGCGACGATCAGCAGTTTTAGGAGACGCGCGGTAGTTGTCGGTGTTGAGAACGGCGGCGAGTATGTCGGCAACAATCGGCGAGCGGGGACGCTCGGTAGCGGTCGGGAACAACGGTGGCGAGCGGGAGATGAAGGGCTTGCCGGACGTCGTCGTCCAGTACGAAAATCCTCACGAGTCCGAGCGAAAGCACCGGCTTGTCCGCGCTCTCCAAATTGGACTCAGCCCCTCTGTCCCCTCTCCCTCGTTTTATCAGTTCCCATGACCCTTGTTTTATTATTTTATTGTCTTGTTTTTGTCCTGCTCTATTTTAGGTTGGTGTTTGGACCACCGTTAAATTGTGTTATTTGTGTGTCATGGGGCCGGAAAGAAGGGCTGTGCAAGGGTCAGGGGTGTTTTGTTATGTGTCATAAAGGTGTCGTCTAACAGCGAGCGGCAATGTAGAAAGTGAGTGGCGAGTGTATTCTAGATATAACCCAACTGGCCTGGCGATTAATCGGCACTTTAAAGCGCCAATTCTTCTAACGACAACTCTGCCCCCCCCCCCCAAAAAGAGAGTGGGCGAGTCCTCTCGCCACAGTCCGCCTCTCTGGATTGTAACGAATCGGTGCACGAACTTTAAGGCGCAGGTAGTAGGGGGTGCCGGGAAGCGGGGTCGCCGCCTGAGAATATGATGAGGTAGCGGTCAAGTCCTGGAAAGGTGAAGTATCACTTACGATTGTGGGAGGCGTTGACATAGGAAGACAGAGAGTCTCCATCTTGAGCCACAACAGACGAGGGGCTGGCGGCCCTTGGGGGGGCGTTGTGGAAGGCAAGAACAGAGGGTACATACCCGAGGAAGGTGAGGATGTTGCGCGAGGGAGTTTAAATCCGATGCTGACAGATTTTGGCAAGATGTGAACCACCAGAGCTGGCAACCTGAGCATTAGATCATCTGTTGGGAACCATCGTCGATTCTGTCACAACAGCAATGACGTGGAAGCGTCGGAGTTGGGGATCAGGCAGGGTCATGGCTTTTGGGCAGGGTCTCAATGGGGGGGAGACGGTCTTTGCAGGGGGGGGTACGAGGTTCCGGAGTAGGTTTGGGGGGATAAGGGTGGTGTGAGTAGTGATTGGGGGTTCAAGGGAAATGAGCTCCGGGGGCGACTTATATAGCAACGGAAGCAGGCAACATGGTAGATATTTATCCTGCCAGTAATTGGATGTTGCGCCTTGAAGTTAGCTGGTGAAGTCTAAGAGGTGAGGCGGTAGATGCCCTCCCATTTACAGCGGAAACGTTGTGCGGTTGGTAGATAAGGACCTCCTCACCAGCGGCGAAAGAGTGAGGTGGGTGGATCACATCGTGGCGTTGCTGGTGAATCTGATGGGCTCTGTCAGTTAGGGCTTGGGCCCGGGTTCGGGCCGCCTGAACGACCGAGAAGAACGAATGGTTGTGAGTCCCAGAGGTAATTGAAGAAGGGATTTGAAGTTCTAAGGGGAGGAGCGTCTCCTGGCCATGGTAGAGTCCATGAGGGGTGGCCCCGATGCAGCGCTGACAGGTGATGTTGTAAGCGAGTTGGGCGCAGGGAAGATGTTTGTCCCAAAGGTCCGAGTTTTCCGGGGTTAGCATAATTAATAGATTCCGCATGATAGAAGAGTGGGCCCTTTCGACCCGGCAGTTGCACTGAGGGTGGTAGGTGGTGGTGCGTGCGTGTCGAGCTAAATGCAGGAAATTCACTCGCTGGACTGTTTGGGACAGGAACTGAGCTCCACGATCGCTAATTAGAGTTCTCGGCGCCCCGTGGACACATAGGATGCGTTCATACTTGAACGTTCCCACAGCATCACCTGTGGCCGCTGGTATAGCCTGGACCTCGGCGTAGCGAGTGGATTAGTTGACGGCTGCTAATACGTATCGATTGCCGCGCCTTGAAGCTGGGAGTGGGCAGACGAAGTCGATTCCAATGGTGCCGAATGGTCGGTCTGCAGGGAAGGTCCCCATTGGACCCCCATCTGGCGTCGTCCGGGTTTCGCCCGCTGGCACCCTGGGAAAATAGCACATAGGAATAGACGTCACGATAAATCCCGCGCCAGTAGTAGCGGGGTCGCATGAAACCCCACATTTTGTCAATCCCAGGGTGGCGAACAAAAGCGTCGTCATGACAGCGGGACTGCATCCAGGCACGGCGAGTGTAGGGGACGACCACTGGCCACGAAGTTTCCTAGGATCGAGTCCTAATATGAAAGAATGCTCCCGCTGACTGGATGTACTGACGGCAAAGCCTGCGGACGCAGACAGGTGTGGCGGGTTCGGGGTTGTTTATGACTCGGAAGATGGATCTGTAGTATGGGTCTGTACTGAGTTCCTGAGGCCAGTCGGGGTTAGTGAATGAAAAACTTGTGTCGACTGCATTGCGCCCACGTCTCTCCACAAGAGCTGCAGTATATACTGTGTTGGTGCCAGTGGGTCTTTGTTTCCCTGTCGGTACAAGCCACACAGTGTTTGTATCTCTTTTCCGGTGGCTGCAACATCGATAAACTTATGCGACTTGCTGTTCCAAATTGTTTTGTTATAACTTTCACCTGACATGATCAAAGCTTTTTGAATGTAATAAGATACACAGTAACCTGTCCAATTGTGCAATAATAGTAGTCTTCTCACCTCATCATATGTATATCAGTACACCGAGACCCAAAGGCTTTTTGCGACCTTTGTTTTCCAGGTTTATTATATGCTCTGCATATTTGTCTGCCTCTTCTTTTAAATATGCATGGCACCCAGTGATGTGGTGATGGTCCTATATGGAGACTGCCTGGTTGTAGAGTGCTTAGCAATGACAACTAATTACACAACCAAGTAAGCTCGACTGAAAACCGGGTACTGAACATGGTTGCTACAAATTATTAATTTATAATTTTGTATCATTTATTAATGTACCTGTTTATACAAGTATTATTGTTTAAATGTTTATATTTCATAAGAGTACTCTCTCCTTTTCAGTAGACATTCCTTGCACATACATTTCATTTCAGGTGTTTCATTATGAATTTGACAGCAATTTAGAGTAATTAAGCAGCCAAACGCTTCCTAACAAATTGTCATCCACAGATGTTACCATGTCTACGACTAGGCAAGGACTGATTAATTGAAGGATAAATCTGAATGTGGTGTGCCGTGTGTGGGCAAGGCTCCGGATCAGACAAATCTCCAGATCTGGACAGAGAGAAATCTTAAAAATTTATCCTTACATGTGTGGCTGCCTTAGCAGTTGTTAGAATGGACATAGATCGATCAAACAGGCAATAGATACGCAGGGTAAATCATGTTCATACCTTATTTACTATCCAGTTGGATGTACATCCATGTCAAAATCGATCTAAATAGCGAAACTACTATAAACATCGCCAATACTACAGGGTGTTGCGAAATGATTGACTTTGAAACACGACTGTACAATCGAATTTTGCTTTCTTTAAGGATAGAAACACTGTGTGTGTGAAGTCATTAATTGAAACCACCTACTGACTACTTCGATGAACAAAACTGTAGCAAGAACAGTAGGATTTCAAATATATTTTGCAAAGAAACAAAGGCCACAACTGACATCGTGACATATTACTC
>WWPM01024270.1:0-15956 GCA_023279145.1 Glomeris maerens | reverse complement strand
GCAGCAATTAACAGAATTTACCAGCAAGAGACCAATCATAAAATTGAATGGAGATCGTTTCCGTCAATTCGTTAAAACTGCGCCGAGGAATTATTCTATGATAGTAATGTTTACAGCTTTAGCAGCGCAAAGACAATGTGGAATCTGCAGGTAATCAATTACCATGTAACAAGTAGATAATCGACACGTCATAGCCATTTGAATGTTTCTAATTATTGTTTGCCCAGAAACGCACATGATGAATATCAAATAGTGGCGAATTCGTTTCGATATTCCGCATCATTTTCAAATATGCTATTCTTTGGGATGGTCGATTTTGATGAAGGATCTGATATTTTCCAACAGGTTAGGTTCAATTAAATCTGCTTGAATATATGTAGTTATTTACGATATAAACAATACAATATTTTTATTTTCTCTTGCATTGGTAATTATTTATTGTTGAATTTATATTTCAGATGAAAATCAACTCGGCTCCTGTTTTTATGCATTTTCCAGCCAAAGGAAAGCCAAAGAAAGCCGATACAATGGATATTCAACGGTATTGCCTTGTAGTCATGGTTATAATTTATACAAATTCTAATATTAAACACATTTTGAAAAGGCAATTTTAAATTTTTAGTGTTGGTTTTGGTGCAGAAGCCATTGCACGTTGGGCTCATGAGAGGACTGATATTCAAGTAATTTTTCACAATATTTTTTGATCATGGCGTAGAAAATTGCTTGCGCTATTGAATATTAATTACATGCTTTAGGTTAGGATCTTCCGTCCACCAAATTATTCCGGCACAATTGCATTGGCAATCCTTTTTATCCTAATTGGTGGACTACTCTACCTGCGAAGAAATAATCTCAATTTTCTTTATAACAAAAATACATGGGCAGTCGCAGCCCTGGTAAGTAAATAATCGAAGTTGTTTTTCAAATGGACTTAATTGATAATCACAAGTGCGAAAATGTTCTCCAGGCATTCACTTTCGCAATGACATCTGGCCAGATGTGGAATCACATTAGAGGTCCACCACTTCTCCATAAAGCCCAAGGTGGTCAAGTGGTAAGGATAACAGTAATTATTAGTTGAATTTTACGTCTACTAAATATTGTCTTAATTTTTCAGGCATACATCCATGGAAGCAGTCAAGGCCAATTTATTTTGGAGACTTACATTGTCATTATATTAAGTGCGCATGGTGGATTATTTGATTTTATTATAAACGAACATGTAGTAAAATTAAAGGTCTTATTTCAGATGCTGCAATTGTGATGGGTATGATAATTATGAGTGAAGCTGCATCTTCAAAGGGCGATGTTCAGAAACGAAAAGGTTTGCATGCATGTTAATCAATTTACCTACTCAAGTATTAATTTTTAGGATCAAAATTTCAGTTCTTGCTGTTGTTGGACTGGTATTGGTTTCTCTGTTCTTCAGTCTCATCGTTTCAATCTTCAGATCAAAAGCACAAGGCTACCCATACAGGTAGATTTTGTTATTAAACATCTGTTTGGTAACTCAGGCGACAAATATTGAATTTAAACATTTTCCATAAATAGTTCACGGTATTATAAAATGTAGTTTGGTTTAAGTATAGTCAAGTGCTGCTTAAGATATTAGTCATTTTCATGTGTATATTGAATTATCAAACTGTATTTTTATCAAAATATCTTACAAAACTGTGTTTCTTTCAGCTTTTTGTTCAAATAGTATGGGCAGTGGAGCAACACAGTTTGGATGGTATAAGGGAAAATTATGCACATAACTTTTCCGTCAATTAACATTTTAGAACTTTATTTTGTACATGGGTGAAAATAAAGTAATTGTTCACGTCTCTGAATACATCGTTGGCGAATATATCACTGAAGGTCTGATACTTTAGTTGTTAAGAACTTGTTTAAAACATGGACTGTATATTATTGATGCATTAAAAGTGATAATATTACCAGGGTGTCCATTTTGTTGCATGCTGCCTTTGTATTTTAAATTTTCCCCAATGTAATATGGTTCAATATGCCAAAGGACTTGTTACAAGAAACAAACCTTTGTAGATTATTCCACCCTCCAGTGATAGCTGTCGTCCTTGCAGAGTAATTAGTCACTGAGAATGGGAAGGTTCCATAACTTGCAATGGGCAATGAATAGCACTGATCCTTGCTAATAGAAACCGTAGTACAGAAGGCTCCACTGAAGAATTGAGTTGGCAACTTCGTATTGATTTCTCAAGGGCAGCACTTTGGACACGACATCCAAATACTGTACATAATTTATGCAAGCAATGAAAGATGATACAATGCACATTTTTTTCTACACGGAAGTCTTCACTGTCTTAAGCACTGCATCAACTCTTTATTTTCTTTCCCCAGTATATTTTTTGCGGTCGATTACTGGCTGGTATGTAATATTTGTTCATATTGTAAGCACTCGGAGCACCTGGCACCATAACATAGTAACTGGCATTTTAAGGACCGGACTGCACCCAACCATGTGTAAATTTTCCAATATTTGCTTTTGTTTTTCCATGTTGATGTAATTTCTTGATAATATCAATACTGGTGATGCCATTGCAAATGCGCATTTGGTACATGAGCCACAAGAAGTCTCTCTCAGATTTATTAAGATCTTAATTTTTTTTGCCGCCTCTGCAAGAACATCACTTCCACTAAGCAGTGAATGCCCATGGGCAAGACTGCGCACTTCAAATTTCCATTTAAAGATTCAATATGAACCTCAGTTAAGCTTTTCATTTGCATTGGTTCCATTCACACAAGTGGCCCACCCACATGTGATGTCAACGTTACACAATCTGGCATCTGACACCCAACATCTTAGTTTTTCTAGAAAATACGCGGAACAGATTCAGAATAGTGTGTATTGTTCTATTCTTGATTCATTTCGCTGCAATCATTCAGAGGTAGTCTTTTCGGTTTGTGCAAGCTTCTTTGTCTTGTTTTTAAATAAGGGCTAAAGAGTTTCTTACATTTTTATACAATCAGAACATCTGTTGGTCCAATTAACTTACACACTGTGCTTGAGATAAGTTTGCAGGCATTAGATCGGGATTATTTTGTCGGACAATGGTCAACAAATTGGAGGGAACATACATATATGTTGTTAGTGATGTTACTTAATTGTTGGAATTTTGCATCCCCTGAAGTGCCTTGCTGCATTGGGCACACTTTTTCGGCTCGTGAATACGCTGATGCGCATCGTGTATATCGCATTTTGCTATTTCTTTTTGAAATTGCCAAAATGGTTTCATGAACGTGAAGAATTCTATGAGGGGGAGTCAAATAAAAACCGAACACCCACTGCAAAGTGGCAATGGAAATTGTTTCATTCAAAAGTAATGGCCAGGGGAGTTAATGCATTGATCCCACTGGGAAACGAGATAATCAATTCCAGACTTGTAGAAAGAGGTAGGTTGCTGACGGATCCACAACCTCACCCACTCTTGCACTTCTTCGTCCGAATAAAACCGACGTACACGAAGGCCTTTCTTCAGGTCGCCAAAAATGTGGAAGTCACAAGGGGAAAGATCTGAGCTGTACGGAGGATGTTGCAGTGTTTCCCAGCCATATTTCTGTAGCTTATCCCGCACCAGATTGGCAGTATGGGGACGGAGACGCATACATGACAAAAACGCATACTCTTCATTGTGGTACCGCTGCAGATGACTCAGACAGGCAGTCATTCTGTTCATCATTTGTTCCTCCACCAGTTGATGTGGAAACCACTGCGAGCAAATTTTGTGAAACTTCAGCTACCTATATAGTGCGACCAACATAGCTTGAGAAAAGGGTGTGGCTTAAACAGGTTTGTCAAGTAAAGATTAGTTGCTCCAGGTGGCAGGGGCATAATATTGAGTGACCGATTAAAGTACTATATCGTATTACGAAGGCAAAACTAAGCGATGAACCAAGACAATGCCATTGGTCTAGAATTTTCTCAAGCTATCCTGGTCGCACTATAGTGCGGTTCAACATGTCTATACTAAACGTCCAAAGAGCAGAAGTGTCTTAATTTGTGTGAAAAACCTGATTGCACGCTTTGTATCCATCCGCGATACGATATTATCGATAATTCACATAGGAATATATTACAAGTTTAACTGGATTGGCATTACTTTCTCTGAACTCGCACGAATACAGCTCCATAAAAATTATAAAACCATCACAAATTAGGTATAGCGCTCCTACTATTTGCGAACTTTTAGTGTAGACTTATGTTGAACCGCACTATATATGGGCATGTACGGTAGTTCATTAGCTGAAAAGTCAAAGTCGTTAGTTTTGTTTACAAAAAGCCCAAATATATACCTTTTTATATATAAAACTCATATGCCACGGGGGTGAAAAAATTGGAGCATCCCCAATGGAACTTGGAAGATCTGGAATCTGGATGGCAACCGCGATGGCACTACGGATTATAGAGTTATACATGGATAGCGCACTCCAGCTTACGGCCGTCTGGCATAGTTGCACGGATCACGTGACGTCATATTTCGCAACCAAAATGGCGGCATGCAGTTTTTCAGATGGCAGCTTTTTTTTCCAAGATGACTTTAATTTTGAAGGTAATAGTGCAGCTTAGTTTACTGAATGCAATGTAGGAGAAATGTGTAATGCTATATTTAACATTTAGATCTTATTTTAACCGAAGAATGGGTGGATTGTAAATGGCATGATTAGCGATCTGTGCCAGCACCGAAGTGATGGCGACGAAAGGGCGGGGCTAGCGATGACGCGGCGTGTAGGCAGGGCGTACGTTACACTCCCGAAATTACGTCGATTTACCTGCAAATAATTAAACGAATAATTCCGTGACAATTTCTTACACGCAGAATTACCTGCAAAGAAATTTTCTCACCAAGTAATTGCAAGTTCAAATTACAATGCGTTCAATGGCGCGCCAACCGTGGTCCGCCATTTTGGATGCAAGCGTCATAGGCGAGGTGACGTGACTGAAGTTGGAAAACCGACCGCGCCTCCCGTTCGAGTGCGCTATGCATGTAACTCTATTATAATCCGTGGATGACACCAACCCAAGGTTAGTAAATAGGAAAGGTTGGTCCAAATGGCGATTTCGGCGCTCTCGGCCAGTGATTGGACCACGTCACTGAAATGATAAGAAGACACGCCTCCCATAGGATACACATTATTTCCATGTATATATAACTTGCGCATTTCAAGACAATACCGGGAATGAGAGCGCACAGATGTACATTTATTCATAGTACAGTCATAGCACAGTAAAAGCTCGCTAATCCGGACCCTGCTGATCCGGACGCCCGCTAATCCGGACTAGCAAAATAATTAAAAAACATAAATAAAACAATTAAAAACACATAGATGATTATTTTGCGCCTATACTGTGTAACAGTTTCCCTTGTTAAATGTTATAAATACAGTACGTACACATAAAATAAACGTCTATTATACAGCTTATTGGTTGCCTTTAGCATATACAAAACATTAATAATTTTTTTCCCGGCTAAAAATATGTACTTCGGCTAATCCGGTCCCACCAAGTCCGGATTAGCGAGCTTTTACTGTATGTATTAAATATATAAAATGCCGTTGAATGATACAGTAATAAGCGCTTATCATATAACTTTGAACAAGCGCGCGACATTGCAAATTGAACATACCGTAAATCTGCGATAATAAGCCCGGGTTTATTTTTTTAATTTTTCCTTTTTGGCCAGGCTAATTTATGAGACCGGCTAAATTTCGAGACCGGCTTATTTTGTTAATATCAAGTCACCGAGGACGCGTCTATGTAATGCAATATGCACATCGCAATGTCTTAAGCTCAATGAAATGCGTATGAAATGATTTTTTTGTGATTTTATTGATAGGAAATGAAATCTGTGAACTGAATTTGTAATTTTTTTTAGGTTTAGAGAATTTTGATTATTTAACCCGGCTTATTTTCGAGACCGGCGTATTCTCGAGACAGGCTTATTATCGAGGATTTGCGGTATGTATCGTCGTTCCCAGGATATATCACAGCGAAATATTGCAAATGAATATGAATAAATTGAATAGAGTTTGTTTAATTTGTATCACTTCTAATCTTTGACTGAATCCATTTTTTCCCCTTTTTCTTATCTGATATCACAGCACGCTGTGAAACCAGATGACTACAGTAGGACCTCGATATAGCGTTGCAGTCAAATGCAAGATTTTTCAACATTATAAGCGGGATTTGTTAAATGCGGACTTTTTTTGTTGGCATGCTGAACATCTGTTAAATTGGATTTGTATGTTATAAGCGGAATAACGTTGTAAGCGGGAGACGCTATAAGCGGGTCCTACTGTATGTAAATATCGCAATCTTAAAAATCTTTTCGTTTTGCAGTAAATAGTATGCATCCTTTCATGGATATTGGGAAAAGTTTCTTTTAGCAAGGAAATGAGTGAACTTATAACGTTTTCCTCTTTGGATATATTATTTCCGTGAATGCGCTAACATCGCTATGACGTCACTAAAATGAATGCTCGGCAAAGCATCAAGGCAAAGCATTGCCAGCAAGCATCCATAACAAGGTATTTCTACGATGATAAACTTATCAAAACAAATTAATATGTTGACTTTTTTTTGATAGATTGTAGAATGGAATTTAGTAGCATGGAACAATAATAAAAATTACTTCTTGTATATCATTAGATATGTAAGCAAACCAAAGCTTGCATCTTAATAGTGAAGCGTACAATGCAGATACTGTGGCGAGTAAATATATTTCTTTACATCATTATTGGCAAATTGTAATCAATTTTAAATGTTTAGGTGGAAGATAAATATGTCAGAATTCAGGTCTACCAGAAACTATTGGTAATTTTGAGGTTATATTTTATAGCATTCACGGAAATAATATATCCAAAGAGGAAAACGTTATAAGTTCACTCATTTCCTTGTTAAAATAAAATTTTCCCAATATCCATGAAAGGATGTATATTATTTACTGCAAAACGAGAAGATTTTTAAGATTGCGATATTTACATACAGTAGGACCCGCTTACAGCGTCTCCCGCTTACAACGTTATTCCGCTTATAACATACAAATCCAATTTAACAGATTTTCAGCATGCCAACAAAAAAAAGTCCGCATTAAACAAATCCCACTTATAATGTTGAAAAATCTTACATTTGACTGCAACGCTATATCGAGGTCCTACTGTAGTCATCTGGTTTCACAGCGTGCTGTGATATCAGATAAGAAAAAGAGGAAAAAATGGATTCAGTCAAAGATTAGAAGTGATACAACTTAAACAAACTCTATTCAATTTATTCATATTCATTTGCAATATTTCGCTGTGATATATCCTGGGAACGACGATACATACCGTAAATCCTCGATAATAAGCCTGTCTCGAGAATACGCCGGTCTCGAAAATAAGCCGGGTTAAATAATCAAAATTCTGTAAACCTAAAAAAATTACAAATTCAGTTCACAGATTTCATTTTCTATCAATAAAATCACAAAAAAATCATTTCATACGCATTTCATTGAGCTTAAGACATTGCGATGTGCATATTGCATTACATAGACGCGTCCTCGGTGACTTGATATTAACAAAATAAGCCGGTCTCGAAATTTAGCCGGTCTCGTAAATTAGCCTGGCCAAAAAGGAAAAATTAAAAAAATAAAACCGGGCTTATTATCGCGGATTTACGATATGTTCAATTCGCAATGTCGCGCGCTTGTTCAAAGTTATATGATAAGCGCTTATTACTGTAACATTCAACGGGATTTTATATATTTAATACATACAGTAAAAGCTCGCTAATCCGGACTTGGTGGGACCGGAGGTCGTCCGGATTAATGTAAGTCCGGATTAGCCGAAGTACATATTTTTAACCGGGAAAAAAATATTAATGTTTTGTATATGCTAAAGGCAACCAATAAGCTGTATAATAGACATTTATTTTATGTGTACGTACTGTATTTATAACATTTAACAAGGGAAACTGTTACACAGTATTGGCGCAAAATAATCATCTATGTGTTTTTAATTGTTTTATTTATGTTTTTTAATTATTTTGCTAGTCCGGATTAGCGGGCGTCCGGATCAGCAGGGTCCGGATTAGCGAGCTTTTACTGTGCTATGACTGTACTATGAATAAATGTACATCTGTGCGCTCTCATTCCCGGTATTGTCTTGAAATGCGCAAGTTATACATGGAAATAATGTGTATCCTATGGGAGGCGTGGCATCTTATCATTTCAGTGACGTGGTCCAATCACTGGCCGAGAGCGCCGAAATCGCCATTTGGACCAACCTTTCCTATTTACTAACCTTGGTTTGGACCCCCCTGACACCAACCATTCAACACAAAGATGGCGGTTGCACAATCCCACAATGCATCGCAATATCGCGTCTGCGCAGAGAGAAAAAGCGAAATTACAGTAAATTTCTTTTCAAAATATGAGTTTATATCCGTATCTCTAGCTGTCTGTTTCAGAAATGCAATAATCATATTTTTTACCAGTGATTTTATGATTTTACCAATAGGATTGTTGTTTCAGTTACACGATATGCGTACCGGTATCGCTATCGATACGCAGCGGCGATACCTGACGTGTTTCGTTTTCCTTATGAATTGGGTTTTACTGGTGCCAAGTGGCAAACATAATGGAAGATGTCTTATGGTCAGCTGTGAAAGTGTTAATTTTTGTGATAATCGTTGCTATTTGCTTGGTAAGTATCATTATGCAAAACATTTGAAATCGCAATAAATCTGAATGGTTTTTCCGCGTACAGACGATTATAATCTCATTCAGAGATACTGTGAAATACGCCTATCATGAACGTAAAGAGAAAGAAAAGTTTTATTTCGATGCGGAAAAGGAAGAAATGCAGAAGTTCCCTTCCTTGTTCGATAAAGCAACAAAATATCTGACAGTTGTTATTCCTGCGTACGACGAGCAGCAAAGATGTAATTTTTCGTGATTTTTGAAATTCACAGGTTAATTTATGTATAAATTGCAAATTTTTGTCAGTACCACCTATGCTTGACGAGTGCTTGGAATATTTAGAAGCGCGACAGGTAATTTTTGTAATGGTCGATATTATTTGAAACGTTCAGCGCTAGCAAATTGTAGCTATATAGCTGTGATGTTGTATTCGAAATAATTGTAGAAAACAAGCCGGGAATTTCAATATGAAGTAATAGTGGTGGATGATGGCAGTAAAGATGGGACATCAGCACTTGGTCACGATTACAGCAAGAAATTTGGTTCAGATAATGTGCGAGTTCTGACATTGCAACAGAATCGTGGCAAAGGAGGAGCAGTAACTCTGGTAATTTAGAGCATTTTTGCAAACTGAAAATGTTGTGAAAAAAAGTGAAACCGTTTCTGGGGGAAAAGGGAATGCTGAGCAGTAGAGGGAAGTATTTACTGTTTGCGGATGCTGATGGTGCAACTACATTCGGAGATCTGGAAAAATTAGAAAACAGTATTTTAGAAATCAGTGGTGACCCCGAGGTGACTTAAAAATAATTGATAATCGCCTTACCATGTCAAATTTATATATTTTCATGGTTCACAGTTAGATGCTGCGATAACAGTTGGATCGCGTGCACATTTGGAGAAGGAATCTATAGCAAAGGTTCTATAGAAGATGTTATAAGAATGTATTTTCTAAAATGTGCTGCAGGAAAGCTAAAACATTTTTTTTTTCAGCGATCATTTTTTAGAACAGTTTTGATGTTTGGTTTTCATTTTCTGGTGTGGTGTTTGTGCGTTCGAAGTGTGAATGATACTCAGTGTGGTTTCAAGTTGTTTACCAGACAAGCAGCCAAGAAATGTTTTGCAAATCTTCACGTTAAAAGATGGTATTGACATCGCAATAGCAACTGTTAGTAGTTGCAGTATTTATTTCAAGTTCACTTGCAGGGCATTTGATGTAGAACTGCTATACATAGCAGAAACTTTGAAGATTCCAATCAGAGAGGTGGCTGTAAAATGGGTTGAAATAGAGGGTATGCATTTATTAATGGTTTTCGGCATAAGTATATTACTGACTTGTATTTTAACACAATGTTTGTTGTATAGGTTCAAAGATTGTACCTGTTTGGAGTTGGCTGCAGATGGGCAAGGACTTGGTCTTAATCTGGTTGCGGTACGCTCTGGGCGCTTGGAAGATAAGAAGAGACGAGAAAGATGAATGAATATAATTTGAATTATAAATTTCTGTTGATCATTTGAAATAAAATTACGATTTTGGTATGACAATCTTGTGTCGTTTTATCAAACTATCGGGACTATATGTTCTTCACTGTAAAATATTAAAGAAGTTCAGTCGAAACTACGTAGTTGCTCATTTTAAACACGTGGTGCGTTACACATTTATGATAAAAGGAGTCCTCCATTCTATTCTGTTGTGATGTCATATTTCCACTGGGTTAATCAGTGCTGAGACATGTATCATCGTTTTCATTGTCGGCACTTTGAAAGTTACTTACAATGTTACCGGCTCCACAAGTACCAACAAATTTTCATCCACCGCCAGAATGCTTTACTGTCTATTATACATCGGCAAACAAATAGTAATGGTACATTAACAAGTCATGTGGCTCAAAATACCTTCCCAGCTAAGATGGCATTCAAAATGGTCTCCAAGTGCCAGCCCTACTTGCTGTTTACTGAATACTCCTTCTGAAAAATGTCATGTCTGAAGCGCCATTCAAGCAGCATTTTCATTCAGACCACAGTTTCCTGCTCTGTGTGCTCAGATGAAATAATCTCCCACCTCTTCCATGTGTCCCCATGGCCAGACCATCTGAAACTGCTCCCTGGTGATCTCTGAGCAGATTCACCACTGGCTTCACGCTGCCGCCTTGCGGAAGAAGACGTTGAAGAGGCCGGTGAGGTAGATGCAGATCCGGACTTCCCGAATGAGTCCTTGCTCCTTCGAGATACTTTGGAAGAAACCTTACTGGCATCATCAGCGACACACTGCGATGATCTGTGCCTTCGGTCATCTTCCTCCGATCCACCTCCTCCTGCTCCAGTCCGCTTTTGGAAAAGCCTGTCCTTTGAGGAGAAGAAATGCCGATGCTCTGAGTTACTGGATGCAGATTCAGAGTGGTTGTCCTCGATGAAAGGGATGTCAGAATCTCGCCCAAGTCCAAATGCCAATGCAGGGCCAGTCTGACTGCGAGAAAGTGGCACTTTGATGGTGAGTGATGCCGAGATTATTGGGCTGTCTGTAGCCCCTGTGCTGCTTAGCTTCCTGCCTGAAGATCCTCCTCCAGATAGCTGTTCTTTGCGGATATCCACGACCGAAACCTGCGGCCTAACAATATCTTCAGTGCAAAGTCTAAGAGGCCTTGCAGAAACACCAACAGCTTCCTAAGAAAGAGAAACAAAATACACAAACATAATGAATCATGTTATACAGTATAATATATGTCCTTGCAATCTTCATTGATTGGCTCTAACATTATTATCGTCAATATTAGGTAGTCTTGGTCTAGTACAGTATAACCCGCTTATAGCATTATGGTTGGATGCAAAATTTTATAAGCGGGGATTCGTTAAATGCGGGATCACTACAAAGGGCTGTTTT
Organism: Glomeris maerens; assembly: GCA_023279145.1. Classification (NCBI taxonomy): domain Eukaryota; kingdom Metazoa; phylum Arthropoda; class Diplopoda; order Glomerida; family Glomeridae; genus Glomeris; species Glomeris maerens. The sequence goes on along the minus strand of WWPM01024270.1, from coordinate 4,385 downwards.
CAATTGGTTAAATTTTATTTGTGCGCTATAGGCGGGATTATGTTATATGCGGGACACGCTATAAGCAGGTTATAAAGCTATGTAGGTAAGACTTTACCCTACAATATATTTTTCCCACATTTACTACATATTAATTGCCACACTGTATTATAAATCATTAAAAATAATCATGGTTATTGAACAAATTGCAGGCATTTTTGAATATTTCCCTATAAATTTTGCATTAAAATTTGCTTCTGTACTTGAAATCTTGAAATAGATGCCATTCATACAGTGTAAAACTCAAAAGAGCTGCCAGAAATATACTGTAGATGTAAACTGGCATCAATGAGCCATATTAGTGACATTTGTATCATTGATTATTGAATAATGCGCATAGAAATGTAAGAGTAAATATAAAATAGTTTGTATTTATTTCTCAATATAAAATTGTGTTCTATACTGTATTTAAGATGCATAAAATGAATCTCTGATTATGGGAACGGATGATCAGTTTCTTTTGGGAAAGTTTGATTCTAGTTACGAAATTTGGGATTGTAAAATGTTTTTTGTAACCAGTTAATTCCGTAAACCGAGGTACTACTGTATAGGGTTTGTTACCTGCTCAAGCGGTTTTTTGCCTTTATCCGTTCTCTTCTTGAACCACCGTGAACTTCCTTCAACTGACACAGCTTTGTAGGAGATATCTTCAGCTGAACCAGACCGTGAACCAGACCTTGAACCAGATCCAGAACCTGGCTTATCATTGCGACGAAGGTTCCAGAACATGCCCTCATCGTCCGTACTACAAGCCGTAGACTTTTCACGACGGCGAAATAACCGTGATGAGAGTGATTCCTGACTCGATGACCTATGTGTTCCTTCTGCAGTTTTTGATGCCTCTAAGGATATAACTTCGAGGGTCACATCGATGGGCAACTGTGTCAATGATGTGGAGTCGCTGCCTTCACATGCACTACTCCCAGTATCCTGGTCCAGTTCTAGTCTATCAAGAAAAAATACACAAACAATCTTATTCATCAACCATAATTAATCAGTGACCATTCTTATTTTACCAATTATAAGGGGGTTATTACATTAAAACTAGTGCAAAAATGTCAGCGTAATTATAATCTATATACCCTATATAAATATATGTTACCGCTTAAGTGCAGTAATCGGTTAATCTGCAGACTAACAGCTTTCGCATCCGTTAAAGTGCAAAAGTTCACAGTCCGGCCGCTTTCTTAATTAACTGCAGTTAAGATATGGGTATTATAAATATCGATACCCATTTCCATCCAATGTTATTTCTGTTTTGGCGCAAATTGTCGCCGGTTGTTTGTATTTCTAAAAATTGCCCTCTGCCTTTGCCTACGCCAATAACGTCGAATGTGTCCTAACCCTTGACATTGATATTTTCTTTTTTCTGCAGTTGATAACGCGGCCGGATTGTGAACTTTTGCACTATAACGGGTGCGAAAGCCATTTATCTGCAGATTAACCGATTACTGCACTTTAGCGGTAACATATGTATTCTAATTATATATAAACGAACCCTGCCATATGTAAAGCTGTTATTTTGACCCTAAGTAAAAGATCATTTGACCCTCCAGTAATCCAGTTGATTAATGATCAACTGTGTAATCGGAGCAGGTCAATTTCAGTAACTCATTTTGTGATTAACAAGAGAAAAGATAATTGTTATATGCAATAAGAAAAGGAGTGGTACAAAATTTGTTATTATTATGTGTTAGCAGCAGAAGGTTATCTACTTATTTTATCAAATATGTTGAATTATCATTGCTGATCGGCTCACTATCATGTAAATTGGGGCATTATCACATGAACCAGAGTAGTTATTTGCAAGGATGTTAATAATACAGTATTAAATAACAATGTGCATCACTTTGTATTCCCCAAAGTGGTTTGAAATATAATTGTGTGGGCATATTCCTACTTTTATTGTGTTTTAATTGAAAGAAAATGAAATGGAAACATGAGAGGACTTGAGAGATATTATTTCCGACTTACTCTGAAGATGGCAACCGAGACTGCAGCAATTGCGCTAGAGTTACTGCGTTGACGTCCATCAATCTCTGGTAAGCATCATCAAGTTCAGCTGCAGGCACCTATAATAGTCCAAACAACTAACATTGAAAGCATGTAATGTATACACATATTGCCTTGGAAAGTCACATGAACTGAAATGTTTTTAACCTCGAACAACTCCTGATAGTTATCGATCATGCTGCGCACAACCTTGATGACGTCAATCCTTTCTTCAGCGCGTTTTGTGCTTTCAACTTGGAACGTTTTTTCACCACCCGATCCACATTTGGCTGTGTGAAGAATATTTGGCCCAAAAAGTGTTGCTAAATTGTTGGAATCCATCTTATTTCCAGCAACCTGTATAATTTCATCACTGCAAATGAACCGCGGTGTACCGGGAACGGCATCTTTGCATCTATCCCAATAAAATTACCATTTCTCCAGATTCGCATCTGTAATCATTTGCACACGAAGCCACTTTTCCTAGAAATCTTAATAAAGCCCACAGAGTGTCCCTGTTCGGAACTGGCAAAAGCTGAATGAGAAGCCGTAAAATCTCCAGCTGCTGCCGCCGGTTGCGGATTCCTGCACATGCGTTTTAATAGGTGGTCATTTCACTTTGAGTTGCATTTAAACATGCGAAATGTTCAATTTACTCTGAGTTCCAACAAAAGCTGGGTAGAGCTCTCTGGTAAGCAAAGGCTCTGGCAGGTCTCGGAAGTATTCTTTCAGCAGAGTTGCTACATCATGAGGGCAATGTTCCTTCCCCAAGTTAACTTTCTTCCCGCTGTCAAAGTCTTCCCTCAGCTGTTCAAACCAGCATGAAATTAAATGCTATTGATCTCTAAAATTAGCTTCATTTCGAAATCTCAATCGTATGTTAAGAATTTTTCAAATATACGGTCAACGGTCAAGTGAAATCTGACACTAGCAACCTGCTAAATAGAGGCAAATCCTGCATCCAAAATATACTACATGCTGCAACTCACTCAGTTATTTATCATTCTCAGCTTCTCCTTTTCACAAAGTTTTCGACTTTTCAGGTAGATAGGCCTACTATACTTGCAAAACTTGCAACTTCCCCTCCCTTCACTTCTGAGTTCACTTTCTAGCATATATTTCTTCCCTCTTTGCCGATATAAATATATTTTGGCAATAATGTCGCTGACAACTTCTTAAAACCTCCCGTTGAAAGTCATACTATGATTACTGTCGTTCTCTCTTTATCTTTTTGTTCCTTATTCTCTTCGAAGAGGACGAGAGTTTCATATCCCCAGCACCCATTTAAAATACAAAACTGCATGGGCTTTTATATATTCTTAGATCGATGTTAATATCTTGTTATTTTTATCTAATTTTGGAAGTAAGGATTTACCTGGCGAATCCGCTTTTTGGAACTGCTGATGCGAAATATTCCCAAGCATTGCAACCCTGTAGCAGAATAATGCAATATTAATTGGTGAATAACGTCGGTATATGTTTTGTGCTTTATCTAAAGGAATAGAAACTAGCCATTGTTTTCGATGTGTTCAAAACAAGTGCTGACCACATGAGGAATCAACGGTGCTGGAACTTCAGGTGGAGCTCCCCATTCTTGAGGGCAAGTGTCCAAGGCGCTCAATCCAACCATACTGCAGCTTTTCCTATCTAAATTCAACGACTGCAAACGACCATATTTCCAATAAATTGAAACAGAAATCAGGAACAATACTATGTGAGGTTTTGTTAAATCATACCTGCTTGGCGAGATATCTTTCACTGCCGTTGATGTCCAACGGTATATTGCAAGAGGTCTGACTTCCTGCTAAACTCCTGCTCTTTTCAAGAAGTCCCTTGTCGCCACTGATGTCCTCGGCACTCTGACTTCCAGATGAAGATCGCAGTTGTTCCAGCTCTCTAGCTGGAAGGACTCCACTGCTTGTTGAGCTGCTCCTGCTCTGTGCATCCCTTCTGGATGGGATGCATTTAGCCAGAGGCATCCCAAAAACAGCCCCTTGTGTACGAACGGCCCCAGAATCTTTGGACGCAGCACCCTGGAAAGAACCTGTGGTCACAGCCCTCTTTCTTAACATCAGGGCTCGCCTTTTTGGTTTTGATTCATTGTCGGCTGAATCTGCAAATAAATTTCCTACAAATTAATAACTGTATGCAGGAAAATGTGTTGTTAACATTGAATAATGCATTTCTTTACAGTAAAACCTGTAATTGAACGCCACGCCGCTCTATTTTTCAACCCCTCCGCCGAGGTAGCAGTCTATTAGATGTGCCGTTCAATTAAAGGTGGCGTTCAAATGCAGGTTTTACGGTATCTTAACTGGTGTTTCCATTTTCAGCTTTTTAATTCACCAATGGTA